>CAEGAF010028162.1:0-17871 GCA_903067075.1 Micropoecilia bifurca | reverse complement strand
AAAGTCTAACAGAGAATGTTAAAGCTACTTATATACACATATCTCAAACATAAATACACTGCAACCTACCACTCATATGGACGCACACTTGAACAAACCCACGAAACCGCTAACAAACACCACATCTGCTGCTCTGTACAGCTTCTCGAACAATGTCTTATGAAAGGAAAAAAATATATCACCCTCAAACGGCCGCGCCTCCTGGTGGCGAGGCTAGGGACTACAGCACGGCCTTCAGAACAGCAGTCATGCATGCAAGGAAAGCGTTGTTGCACAAGGTTCTGAGTGCAAAAGTGTTGATTTTAAGTGAGCCGCTTTGTGTGAGTCTGACTGGATTTCATCGAGTCTGGCTGTATGCTTTAAATCCCTAACCAGTTTTCACGAGTTCAGTTTTCAGTAAATCGTGATGCAGGCAGAGAGCAAACGCCGGGTCTGGTCTGTCTGGGTCTAACCAACGCAGGAGAGAATCTGATGCTGGCAATAGGAGAATCCCAGCGGCTCGGCTCACGTCGGCACCAATTTCCAAACGTTCACGTCAGTTTTGTTTTCGTAAAGGTGACACAAACCTAAAAAACATACATTTATCTAAAGATGCAGAATGTGACACTAAAGAGAGAAAAAGCAAAGAAACAAAAGGTTTCCTTCATTCCTTTTTACAATCAATGCAGCCATTGTCTGGATTGTTTTGCCATGCCACTGATGTGAAGGTTGATAATGTAATTGGAAGCTGATCTACCCGCACAGCCCGACGAGATGAGCTGATGCTCGGCTCGGATATAAACTGTTTACAAACCTCCCTTGTTTTATTTAAATGTGTTCAGACTAAAGTAAACTAAGGTATAAGAACCATGACACCGTCGTGCCCTTGAGTGACAATATTATGATTTAGTTTGGCTTTAAAACAAAAATCTTTAGAAAACAATGCATCTTTAGAAAACAATGCATCTTTGTTTTCTAAAGATGCATTGATCCTCCATGTTTTGCTGTGCACTGCTGGTCAGCTGGTTAAAGTGAGGTTTCTACAGCTTTCTACCGCTTATGAGGAAGACAAATTTAAAAATACTGACAGTCATGGTGTGGAAGCTAAATGAGCATCGCTCTATGAGGCTTCCTCTGGCATGTCATTAAAAGCAATTTAAATAATCAAAATAGATCTTTATCATCTATGAAAACGTAACATTACGCCTGACACGCAGTGGTTTCTTTATAAATACATGTTTTATAATTAATTAATGATTAATTTTATATTATTATTATATAATATTATTATATTAATAATTTTTTAATGATGATTAATTTAGTGGCAACACTGAAGTTATTTGCACTTTTGCGAACCGTCTCAGTCGGTTTCCATTTCGCTGTCATCTTGGCCTCTCGCTTGAACCCAGTGCAGAATCAGACGTACGGTAATACATCACGACCATATTTTACGATATGAGTAATGAGTTGAACTGCGCTGTTGCGAAACGCAGTTAAAGACCTGCTGGAGACTGATTTTATACTCTTGAAAGATTTTTAAAAGGTTCTTTCTTCTGCGACACATTAACTACACAGTTCAAGCTTAAAGGTACAAATGTAATTATTTCTTTAGAGACGTCATATTTGATGGCTTCTCGGTTGTGCTTTTAAATGGGGGGGGAGCCTTTAGCTCACCGGTCAAGACTCCGGTGACGTTCCCAATTATTCTGATAGGGAAATAATTAATGAGCCACTTGTCTTCCTGTGGGTAAAATACTATTTAGGCTAAAACGGACCCTTCAGAGTATTGGGTTGGGCTCTAATCGAGAAAGAAAATAATAAACACTCAGCAGGTTCACAAATTGAGCCAGGGGAGATGAGGGAGAGAGGGGGGGAGAAAAAAAACTAACACAACCTGGGTCTCCACATTGACGAGCTGATGGCCGCATTGGTGAATGCTGAAAAAATGTTTGCAGTAACACTTTGCACCTCTGAGTCAAAGCGTGGCCTGTTAAAGTCCTTGTTATTGCGGAGCGAGTGATTGGGCTTTGAGTAGAGCGCTTGGGTCTGAGGGAGGTGGCGGGAGGAAGGCCTCAAAGGTTCGGGGGTCAGCTCTGCTTTGTGTTCAGGGCGCCGGTGTCGACCACGACACATGCAGAAGAGACGAGACTCACCGAGATGCCCGATTCTTTCTAACTGCAGCCATTTGTATAAACGCCAAGGTAAATTTACAAAAACCCTCTCTTTGAAGTCACATTGATTCATGTTCGATTTTCATCAAAACGCCATGTTTGTTCGGTTTGGACGCAAACCTGCGATGGAATTCAGTTTATTCAACCCCAACTTTGACCTTGGCTTCTCCAAATAAATTGTGAAAGTGCAGTAAGTAATTATTTGGGTCTGTTGAAGCTCTAAACTCCTTGTTTCAGTTGCGTTTGTAAGTAGAGTTTTTCTGGCCAAGTCAAACCTCTGAAGCCGAAGTTGCGAATTTATGATTGCTGAGCTGCAAAATAAATCTGTTTAATGAGCGACGGTCAAATGTTCTGCAGCCCGTAAATTTTCACCAATTTTGTAAAACTCTGACCTGCTGATTTCAACGTGACCTAATTTATCGTTAAGAGGGATGACGGCAAAATACAGTTTTTGACTTTTATCTGAAATAAATTCAAATTAATATAAATAATGTTTATAATAAAGTAAAATTAATGTCTCAAAAAACAGCTGCGTCATTCTGCTTCTCTGAAAATCTGCAGATACGTAAACATCCTCCAGGTAACGAGACAGATGTATTTACACAGATAAACATGTAAGTATATATATAAAAAACTGCTTGATGTTTTATTTTTGGCTTCCATTATGACCTCAATCATGAAGCATTTGAAACTAAAAGCAGCAGCCTTCCACTTGAAGTTGCTTCATCAGCCTCTTTTCTGTCATCAGTGTTTTATTGGCTCACATACTAACTGCTCTGCTCCTTAACTAAAAGGCTTGTTATGAATAACTTCTATATCTTTCAAAGTATCTACTTTTTTGGCCATTTCACATGTTTTTATCACGCCAGTTCATAATGTTTGGTTATTTCTCTTGTTCCAGCCGATACAAGTACAAAATGTTACGCCTTTTTTGTTTGGACCAATTTTTAGATAAAATGTGATGACTCTTTTTTTAAAGTCAACAGTGGAAATCTACATACATAACTGCTTAGTCTCTGTATTTGCTAAATAATTTCTTTTTTCATCCCGTCCTTGCACTGAAACGTATCGTCTTGAACGCATATAAATTAAAACTGACCACACATTACAGGCCTGACATCCTGCATGAGGTTTATGGACGTCATCCGCAGCAGAAACGCCGGCCTGCGGTGAGGTCTGTGTGTTGTTTCAGATGAGTTATGTCGGCTTTTTAGGGGTGAGTTTCTCCACCTGGGTGTCTGAAAGCGTCCACCAGCTCCCCGGCACTCAGAAGCCCGAGGAGAAAACCGTTTTTCCACGCCGGCCCTCGTCAGACAAAAGGACTTTTGTCCGACTTTCTGATTTCTCCTGTGAGCTGCGTTCAGATGTGTTTGGGTGGACCCAGGCTCGATTGTGTCTGGGATTCAGATTCTCCTGCATACTTTCACTGCGGGAGATGTAGCCTCACAATGTGAAATACGAGCAAAAGGTGTAAAAGGAGACAGCGGGGGGGTTTGACTACAGTGCAGAACGCAATGCTAAAGGTTAAGCATTAAAACTGCTGTTTTTCCTGTTTGACATGTCAGGTCTGCTGAGTGAGGCACCCTAACAACAGTTTCTCTGTGGATATCAATGCCATATGACTCATGTTTGTAAATTATATACCAATACTCCATGATGCCACAGTCTTTATTTTCATTTTCTCCTGTGTTTTGTATTTTCTCAGTTCTGTATTTTCAGTATTTTTGCTCTGTTCTAAAGGTGTTTTAATTTATTTAAGGAAGACCTTGTGTGCCCATTTTAAATTTGATTGACAATTGACAATAATAGTTTAAAAAAATATTTTTCTACACCACATTTCATTTTTATTTACCCAGGAAATTACAACAATTCATATTTAACCATAACCCCGTCATCGCTAAGCAGACATCGGCTCCTGATGGCAAACATCAGAACCGACACGAACAAAATAAAATGATAATTCATCAGTGTGTTTTTTTTCTAATTTCTACTGTTATCAAACTATGTTTTTGGGACATGATTTTAATCTGTTAAGCTTGTGGGGGGGTTTTAGTACCACTATTTAATTTCATCACAGCACTAATTCCTGCATTCCTGTTTTCATCATAAAACTTGACCTATCTTTTTGTCCTCTTTTTTTTATCTCCACCAACACCAACGAGGAGTTATCTAAGCTGTGAATTACATATTTTCAGACAATGTTTACAATAAAACAGTAGATTAGGGAAAGATGAAGCATTTAACCTGCAATTTGAAACGATTCCTTAAGTTTCCAACAGCTGCCCTGGACACACGTGATTTGGATCAGCTGTAATTTTACGTCAGGACACATGCAATCCATCATCACAGATTGTGATCGGCAAGCGGGAGTCCTCAGAGGAACAGAAACTTAAAAGTCAAGATTTAGAGGGGATTACTGTGAGAGGCTTGTTATAGCTCCTGAATGATAACGCAGGTTTAAAGCAGTGAAATGTGGATTCTTGCTGCCTCGTCAAGCCGTCTGAAAAGGAAAAGTAAGAGATAATAACTGATTGAGTTGTTGTAGAGAGATTAAACGGCTCAAGTTAAATACTCCTCCCCGACAGATGTGATGTTTTCCCTCTGTGAGAAAGTCTCCACCGGCGTCCTGACTGTGTAATTCATCCAGATGTCTCGTCGGGACGACATGCACCTGGGAGGCTAATGTAACCACGTTTTAACAAATCAACCATCAAGCCGAACTCACAGATGTTTCCATGTTGGATGCTGGTGAGGGAACTCGAACTTTGGCCACCAGCAACTTTAGCTTAGATAAACATATAATATAAGGTTGAGAAAATGAATGTATGTATGAAACGATACATTGAAAGGCTTCCCTGTGAAGATGGATGGATGGATGGATGGATGGATGGATGGATGGATGGATGGGTCTTAAATTTAAAAAGTACAACACATCCTTGATACACAGCTCTGGAACAAAAAAGAAGATATCTCTGAAAATGATCAGTTTCTCTTATTTTAATTTTTATAGGTTTATGTTTGAGTGAAATGAACTTTGTTCTTTTATTCTATGAACTACTGACAACATGTCTCTGAAATTCCAATCAAAAAGTTAGTATTTGTTTGCAGAAAATAAGAAATGGTCAAAATGAGGAAAAAGATGCAGTGATTTCAGACTTCAAAGAGTGAAACAACAAAAAAACAGTTTGTATCCATTTAGAAACAACAAAACTAAAGCTCGGTAGAATAACCATGACATTTTCTATGGGGTTCACTGCAGTCGGCTCTTAATTTTTTCCAGAGCTGTATGAAAAAAAAAGGAAGCCATTAAAGTCCCAATTAAAATGGACCATCTCACCCATTTTTGTACAACATGAATTTTGCAAAACGCCTCTTACAAATTATACAATACGGGAATCCTGACTTTTATGAGGCATTTGACTAAAGATGAGTGTCAAGCATTTAAAAATGAAGCTGATTTAATTGCTTAATGAATGTTTTCGCCGGCCTCAGTGCAGAGCGTTTGGTCAGCGGCTGCTGATCAGCGCCGGGCCTCCATCAGACCCCCGGTCCAGCTGGCCTCGTGAGCGCGGCACCTCAGGAGAGGAGAACCTTATACCTCCTTCCCTCTCTCCATGCTTGGACGAGAGCGCTCAGCGTACCATGAGGCACAAAGTATGTGATTTCACTGTTTGACTTGGCCGCCCACACCAAAACTGTCTGCTGCTCAAGGAGCAGCCGGCCGGACTCTGAGGGGAAAACGTTTCTTTCTTTTTTTTTTTTAATCACTTGTTTGAAGGATGTGTGCTTTTTGTATTAGAGGCATAAAGAGGACTTTTGTTTGCAGGTGTTTCTGTTGTGTTAGTTTATCTGCAGCCTGAGATTCTGCTTACACTCATCAGGCCGGATTGGATCACGGACAGTGTTTCAGTGGAGCTGGCGCTCAACGCGTTTGCACAGTTTGGGTTATAAAATATTATTTGACAGTGAAGCTGGAAACATTTTTTTTTTTTTGCATATATTTTTTAGCACATTTATGTGTTTAGCTTGTAATGCGGGATTTTAAACATTTGAAATCGACACACCCCAGAGCCAAGCCTGTTATCTCTAGTGTTTTTGCCCTTTGGACTCATTTACGCTAAAACGTCTTCATCGCAGACAGCGGCTTTGCTCATGTTTCTGCAGATGAACCAAATGATCAACTTTTTTTTAATCGCCTCACACACCTGGAAAACCATTTGAACCCTTCAAGGTTTCCCTCCTTGAATGCCTAGATGTGACACTTAAGACTTTAATCCCCACTCAGCTGAGGGATTCTTGCAAAAGCTTGCAAAGAATCTCTTAAAAGGTTTAGTTAGTTCACAAAAAGCTTGTGGATATTTACTGCACCGCAAGGAGTTTATTTATTTCATGATTGAATTGTTTTTTTTCCTACCTGTTGTCACTTAAGTGATCAACGATGATAATTTATACTATTTAAATATTTGTGGTCATTGTAGAAGTACCAAAGTCTTGACGTAAGCCAGTCAGTTCTGAAGTTATAGTAAATTTGCCTTTTGTTTCACATATTGAATAGCTTCTGTTCTGGTAGCAATCTCCCACATATAGTCAATAAATTAGCACATCATGATAAAGTTAATGTAATGTAGAGAAGCACATTAATTACACACAGATTGGTGCTTTCTTCAAACCTTTATTCCTGTCATGATGATTTTGAACATCCATATAGAGGAAGCTGACATTTCAGATGAGAATATTAGATCAGTTCATACAAACTGTGCAACACAGAAATGTGGGTTTGATGATAAGTGTGTTTAATATTGTCTAAAGGTTAATTTAAAAACATACTTCTAATTTGACAAACAATCCCTATTGGAACTCATGTTAAATTTTATAAAATATTCATGAATGAAGGGGATCAGAAAAACAAATCCTGGTAAAAAATTTTTTTAAATTAAATCGCAATGAATCACTTCAAAACCTAATTTTAGCAGCGTCAGTGTTCAATTTTGTTGGTATTATAAAAGAATGTTTCTACTTTGCCATATATAAAGTAGCACTGTAGATTTCCCTGCCCTTCTCCTGACTGATACATTCGTCCTTTCGATGTCTTGTAACTGTGGATCCTTTACCTAAGGATCCAGATGGCACAGAAATCCTAAACTTTATTTTATGGTAAATAAGATTCACTTTAATCTATGTGAACAGAAGTAGACGAATTAGTTCAAAATGCAAAGAAATATTAAAACCACCTGGTTATGAGATGATTAATGGAATAAAAACAGTTTGTTGGGTGAAATACAGTTTACTGAAAGACATGCCGTGCTGGAGTCGCTGAAGGAGCATGTTGACGTTTGTATCTTATCTTTTTGTAAAATCCCACATTACATTAGCCAGCATGTTCCTAACATATTTAAAGCTTTAATTTATCATCTAGATGTTGTCGCTGACGTGTCCCGTATTTGTCTTTTTTGAAACAAGCGGCTAATGACGAGGTCCGAATGAAATGCCAGCCTCTTCCAAAACATTACAAACGGTGAGACGTAACGCGGCTGGCGCGTTCGCAGGATTCCTGCTTCTTTCCCGTGTCCGTCCTGTGAAAATAATCTCATGTGGAGAGCCGCATTCCTCTGACCATGTCCACACAAGACGACTCTATTTTTGGGCCACGGCTCCTGCATCCCACACACGCATGAATCCCCTCGGAGTGTCTGGTGACATCTTTTCCCAGACATCTTTTCCCTGGGTTGTCTTTATTTGTCATGTGGGCACTCTTGAAGCCAGCATGTGGTTTCCAGTGAGAAATCTTGCTGAGGTTCGAGAAGGAAGGAAGGAAGGCAGGGGGACCTGGGGGGGGAGGACAACAGATAGACAGCTGAAACATAAATCGCTGGAATTCAGCGTTTGACATCTATCAGCCAGTTTCCTTCAAGGATGAGAAATGCATACGGGGTTTAAGAGAGTGTGGACTAAATTTAAGCACACGGAAAATCATCTTATACGTTATAGTGTAGGTCTTGGCTCATTTGAAATGTCCACTGTAGATTCCAGTGCTTGAGTCATAATGAATCATGATAATTAACACCAGGCCCAGAGCGTCTGCTCCAGAGGATGAGAGCGGACACAGTCCCAGAAAGTATTTCAAATGTATATATATTAAAAATATATAATTTTATAGAGCAAAATGTCAAAAATATTGCTGATCTCACTGCCCTGTTTCCTCTACTAAACAGAAAATAAAGAAACGTGTCGGTGGCGTCTGCTTACTTTATGGTACAACGATAAAAAGCTGTAAAGATGGTTTCCACTCTCACTGGTCTCTTCGGTTTTGGCCTGTTTTTTTGTCACACTTGAATCTTTGAGATCATCAAACAAAATGACCAAACATTCGTCTTCAGGTGTGTTTCTGAGGTCAGACGGACACCTGTCTGGCCGCAGCAAACAGGCAAATTAAAGATCCTAGAGGCATAAAATGTAAGTCGATGGAACATCTGAATCAGTCTTTTTGCTGATGATTTTTACTTTCTCTCCAGCGTTCACAAACATCCCTCCGTCTTGTAATCACAATCAATAAATTTGGCAGGCCCCCATATCAGCCTAATTACATTTTTAATGTAATGAATTAATCCAAAATTCATTACAAAATTTAGCTTAGCTCGTTAGCTAAGGCTAAAATACTAAACCGAAGGTCATCAAAATGTTAACATTTGTGTTTGCTTGTCCTGCCGTTCCTGGGGATAAATCTACGAAGCCGAGCGCCTTCAGAAAATCAAAGCCAAGATCTAAGGAAAGCATTTATTTCTACATTTTAAAAAGCACAGACATGCATTTGGCTCCAGGTTTCTAAAAATCCAGGTATTGGTCTAAGTTCAGAGAAAAGTTTTCGTAGATTTTTTATTTAATATGAGGACTAAACGGGCTTCAGACATTGATGGATCTATATGTAAGAAATGAGACTGTAGACGTTTCCAAAACCTGGTGTTGCTGACTGATAGTTTATTAACTTGCATTAGCCTGCAGCCAGTTCTCATCACACAGCAGGAGGGTGTTCTCCAAAGCCATAATTTATTGGATGTATAGGAATAGTTTTCAGATGAGTAAGGTAACGCGAAGGAAAGAATAATCACTGCATCGTCCAGAACACCGACTGATTCCTCAGAGTATTGTAGTTCAATCTGCAATATTCACACCCCGTCATTAATCAAACAGCGGCAACTGTTGGAAAAAGAAATAGTTTTAATAATGAAAAAAACATTTATTTTTTTCCCTCTTACCATTAATTTAGTCTAACTGTGGGGCTTGTGAGAGGTTACACAAGAGCTCTCCCGCTGGAGCGTCTGGAAGGAACTCAAAGATCTTGTTAGTTTCCTATTTAAGAGTAGCTGTTTGAAACAGAAAACTGAAAAAGCACTTTGCTTCGTCCCGATCGCAAACCGTTTTTATTTCCTTCACGCTATTACATGCCTGAGCAGTCTGGGGCCTTGGCAAAAAGAGGAGCTGGTGGTCCTGCTCATAAATCTCTGCACTGTTTAAGAGGACAAGGGAATAGTTAGTCTTGGAGGTATTATATAAGCAAAACTTTTCTTTCCTCTTATCACAGATGTGCAGTGAGGCGCATGCAGGTCCAGGTCTGGATGGGTTTCTTTAAATTGTGGCAGGAAGAGTGTGTGTGTGTTTGTTTGTCCTATATGTCTGTGTGTTGCCCTGTGATGGACCTGTCCAGATTGGACGGTATGTCTCCAGACCAATACCTGCTGGAGATGGTCATCAGCTGAAACCAAATAGTAGAAATCTGTGAATCCTTGAGATCTCCAATTATAACTTCCTATTTCAACAGCTCAGATGCCAAGCATACCTTATTTTGCATAAATACATACAGTGAAAACGACCTAATCTGTAGTTTAGCAGCTAAAATCAACAGTGTTCCTTATATCTGTTCTTGGCTTTCAGCCAATCGACAACCAGAAACATGAATGGTGCCGCTGGATTGGATGCTCTTGCATCCGCTAGCCAGCTGCTAGCATGTCAAGCAGCTTTGCAACTGAATTAGTTTTGGGTTCTCTGTCACAAACCTTCGTGACAGGCAGATCTGGTTAGACACAGAGCCAATCAGCTGGTAGGGAGGGGAACAACATCCAGATAACCAGGAAGTGAGAAACCACTAAAACATCTTTACGAGAACGTGCTAATCGTAAATCTCCAGCGCTGCTTAAGAAGCTGGAATCTCCCTCCAGATGCCTTTGGTGTCCTCAGACCTCCACAGGTCGAGGCGCCTGCCTGGTAATCTAGCTTTTCTTCCCAACTCCAGCATCAAAAGCTGCTCACATAAAGACAACAGGGAGTTTGCTTTTTGGGGTGCGAGGCTTACACCTTCAGAACAACGGTCCATGTCGACGTTATGCCTTAATCAACATGTCTCCCTGTGCCACAGCTTCAACGACCGTAGCAACCCTGATGCAGCCAGAACTGAAATGAAACCCTCCGAGTTCCTGAAAGCTTCTCTTCCCACTGAATCTCATCCGTCTGACGGTCCCACCAGACCGTCAGACGGATGACCACCATTACGGTAATCAGATTACTCATTTATTAAAGATTCCTCACAGATGTTTCAAACGCTGCTGATGGAAGAGATGGTAATTAGACGAAGTCTGAAGAGTACAGCTGAATGTGGGCTTCTTGTATTTGTGTTACCGAATATAATAGCTGAAAGGTCTGCTACGCATGTTTTTTCCCTCCTCCCGTCCATCGCTGAGTTCCTGGGGAACGGCGTGAAGCTCTGTTTTCCAATAAAGTCACCTTTTCTCTGTAAGTGGAGCCACGGCGAGACGGCGGGTTTGAGGCTGAATGGAGCTTTGTCGGGTCAAGTGGCGTTGACCTCTGTTGATTGCTGACGGCTTGCAGATCCCCGAGCAAACACTTTTATTCTGCATTTCAACAGAAAAAGTGGCAGAGTTTCCCCACCAAACGCAGCACAGCCAAAGATTGATTCGTACGCCAGGAAAGTTGAAAAAGAAAGAGGAAAAAAAGAGAACGTGCTTCGACCACAAGCGGTTTATTCAGGTGTTATTTTAATAGAAATTAAAGAAACCATCACACACACACACACACACAAAAAAACATTGATTTTGAGATATAGATGCTTACATTCAACATAAACTGAGCAGTGAGTTCAGTTAAATAAAAAAACAAATCTGATGTGCAATAACACCAGGTGATTAGAGCTACAAAAACATTTTCTCAGTTAAGACTGGCATTCATTTAAAATAATATTACTCAGGTAGAAGAGGAAAAAAGTATGCTGCACTAAAACTGCAAACATTTTTTTCTGCTTGATTTATTTTTAATTAATGCTTTAGATTAAGAGAAATCCATCTTTATTTCCTACTTTTAGATTTTTTTTTAACTTCTCAAGAAAACAAATCCCAAAAAACAACGCTGCCACCGCCGTGCTTCGCTCTGGACACAGCGGCATTTTGATGACGCACGAGTTTCTCTGCCAAACATGTTTTGTAAATGTAGCTGAAAAGTTCAAGGTTGTGTTTTTGTTTTAGTTTTTTTTTTTATCAGACATGAACACAATCTTTCCCAAAGCCTTCAGGGAGATTTCAACCAGGCTGGGATGTTTTCTTGGGCTTCGGGTGGGAAGACATGGAGAACGCTGGAGGTTGTAGTTATTTGCAATAACTACTTGGGAGAAGTTCTTCCAACTCTATTATTAGACAAACGTATTTCCTTTGGCTTTAGTCTCTACTCTTTTATTTGTCTGATACCTGGCTCCATTTTGGTTTGATTAATGTCTAATATCTTTTATTTTGGGTTTAGTGAGATTAATTTATATCCCATTAGATCCCATTGTGCTCATTTACACTTTTAGTAGTTGTTGCTATGCTGTAGAGGATTCATCTTGTCCTCATGTCATCCAATCACCTCCACAGCAGCTGAAAGCCTCCAGTTCTTTACCTCCTTGTCAGATTCTTCATTTCTCTCTCTTCATGTCGTTTCCTACGCCAAGGGTCCATCCTCTCTTGGAATAGTTATTGTTCCTGTCTTATGTTCTCTAATCATTTTTAAATATTTTTCCCCCTGTTTTCATTAGTTTTTACTTCGATAAATCTTGGTTTTCGTTATCCTCTTGTTGTGCTGGATCTGTATTTAAGGATCTTACACACACAAAAAAATCTCAATAAAATCCTGAACCAGACTCAATGGAAACATTGAAGTATTCCTGTAAAACTACGCACTCATGTGAAAACCAGGGTTTTGCACAAGACATGAGCTACATTAAGTGTGGAATAAATATGAAGGGATTCCTGGTGGCCTCGTTAGTCACGTCGCTGATGCCTGACATTCTTTAGCTCTTGTTGACTATTAAGGGAAGCCTGAACGCTGCGGCTCCTGATCTGCTCCGTTCTTGTCTTTGGTGTCGAGGGAATTTACTGATGTCTGAAGATGTGGACCGTAAACTTAATTGCCCCTAAAGGGATACATAAAGTTTTCTGATGGAAGAGGTATTTTCACTTCACATAAACAGCAGCTGATGTTCATGGATGTGTGTGACTTTAGTTGATTGATTTAGAAAAAAAACCCAGCAGCAACAATTACCTCAATAAAAGGTAAGAGAGACTGACATCTTAAGGAAAAGAAGATTGTTTATTTTTTCCCAGTTTTATTCTCCTTTATATATAGACATATATTTATAGATAATGACATAAACCCACATTTATTTCTATATTTCCCAATGGACACATTGTCTGTCTCAGACTCTGAGCAGAACAAGGAGAGGTCAAACATGACAACCAGCTGAGAACTTATTACCTCTCAATATACACCAGCCATTTATTTATCTCTTCCTGGATTTCTAATAAATAATTATTCATCTTAAAACAATCTTTGTTAATTTTATTTGGATTTTTACCTCACCGATGTGACGCAGCCTCTAACCTTTTCCAGTTATGCTTTTCCAGCTCTGGACTGAATGTCTGAAAACCTCTGTGTGGAGTTTTGATTTGATTGCCGCAAAACAGAAATTAAATCACATCCTATATTTTTTACAGTTGCATTGATCATATTTTTTTTCCAATAATACTGGAATGATTTCATAAATTGATCACGTGAGGCTGCAGTAGAGGTTAAAGGAAAAAAAAATCATGAGCAGCAATCAGTTTCTATCATGGCAGGTGATGAAAAGGTCATGGGAACTTTCCGTTTTTCTTTTTTCTTTTCTCCAAACTGAACTGATGAAGTCGTGTTACAAACAATGTGATGAAAAGTTAAATGTACAGTTAATCAGGTGGAATATAAATGCCTCACAGGCTGTGCGGCATGTTATTTATCTCTCAGACTCTGCAGGGTTTCTTTTTTATATATATATTATTACTATCTCATGCACAGGAGACTTGACCTGATAAACAGTGTGGGGGGAAAAATCCAGCTTCCTCTGCCAGCAGCTGCTCTGGAAAAAGAGCATTATCATTATCCTAATGCATGTAGAGATGTCTCTTAAGTAGGTCCAAAAATATGTTTTACAGAAATAAAACATGACCCCTGGATGCCCAAATAGGAGAAATAAATAATAATAGTAATAAAAAAACGATTTGCGATCCAAATGTAGTTGCTCATACAGAAAACTATTTTAATGTCTGGTTTTTGACTTTGGGCCTTATACAGTTCACTCACTCAGAATACCCATCCTGCTTCTGTTTTAATTATTTCATGCATTGAAATGAGGAACGACGTCTCCAAACGTTAACAGTTTTCACACAGTCAAGGCAAAGGATTATTGAAAAGTTGTCTTTCCAGTGTTATTTGGCTTTACTTCTCCTTGTTTCTCTCGCTCTTTTGAAAATATTTCCCTGATATGAGCCAGTCTTTTCAGACTCTCAACCCACTTCAGCGTAGAAGCTAAACTGGAAATTCTCCCGTTGTGTTTGGAGGAACCTGAATTCCTTCCTTTTCCTGGACATCCATCAGCGTTTAGCAATCCCTTTTAGACGTCTCCAGCTCTTAGTGAAGAATGTGTGTGCTGCAGCCCGCCGTCCCATTTACAGAGCGGTACTCGCTGCTGGCGATCAGAGAGTGGAGGCCTGGGTTTCCTCATGGATGCAGCAGGCGGCTGCTTCTCCGCCAGCGCCGCGTCGATCTGTGGCGATGCTGAGCGAAGAGGATGAACTGTCCTGCTCACTAACCGTGATGGATGGGAGTTCAGTTTGGGGCTCGTTCAGGATCTGAGTGGCAGAAGCACAAAAGGAATCAGAAAACACACAGTGCTCCTGTTAAGAAGTGCCTGAGTTTAGTTATTTCATTGGAGCGAACCATTAAGTTCTTATTTTGCATAGAAGGCATCAAAAAGCATATACGTCCCTTAACTTCTTTTTCCCAATTTTGTCACAATAAATTTGAATGCATTTAAATTTTTTTTGTCATAGAGCAACAAAAGGTTTAGAGCAAGATTTGGATGGTGGGTCAAAGTGATGCTTGGCTTTATCAGAATCGGCATGTTTGAAGGTTAGTCGTTATCAACTAGACAGATGAGACTTGATCACCTCTGCTTCTAAAAATCAATCTAGAAAATCTTGATATATCACAATTTATTCATTTTTAGTGAGGGGGTTTATTCCTTCCTATGTTTTTTCCTCCTTTTTTTATTTTTTTGTGAAAAAATAAGGAAGGAATAACGCCCCATTAAAATGAATAAGTTAACTGTGACATATTTTTATTATCTAAGTATTTTTTAATTTGAATGACATCGAAAAGCAGAGTGGCTTCAGTCAGAGGCTACTTCAAATGCGTTGTAATACAGACTGCTACAGGAGATCCTTCCTGCCCAGTCTTCCCCATCTTGAGTAACTCTTCAAAGAATCCAGAACTAAAGAAAACATAATATTTTAAAGGAATTTAATTTTTCAATGTTATGTCAGACTTGATAACTTTAACAACTTAAAAGAGCAACTTTTTCTCTCACAACAATAAAACTCGTGTAGAACCACGTTTGTTACACCACTTTTAGAAAAGAGTGGTGTAACAGACAAAAGTGGTTTTGAAAAACTTTTTTATTATTATCTTAAATAATTATCTGTAATATTGGAAATTTGTTGTCATTTTTAAAGAACCACCAATTTGTTTCTATTTTTAGTTGTTTTTTTTATTTAAATTAAGTAACATGTTTTGATTTATTTTCTGTAGGATGGAAAATTATTTAAAAAATAAAAAATAAATTATAAGAAAATCATCTCTAAAGACATTACAAGAATTTTTAGTGTCATTCTGTGTGTAAATTCAATGAAAATTTTGTAGCAATATGCTGATAAATTGTTGAAAACTCATGTCTGTTATTTTATCTAATTTTTTAGAAAAAATGTTAGCTTCTTTATTTAAATTTTTTTATACAAAGTTATTAATTAAGAGTCGTCGTTGAAGGCCAAACTTGTGGCCCTGGAGCCACAGGTTGCAGCCCCCTGGCCCAGACGAAGCTCCCAAAAAGCTCCCTTCTTTCCAAACACCCCGTGTTATAATTAAAGCTTATATTCCATAAATCCCTTAGTTATTACACACTCATAAACACACTTTGATCAGCTGTAGCTCCTTTTATTGTGTTCACAAGCGTCACACGATCGTTCATCCAAATAATGACTGGAGTCAGAAACTGTCAGAGAGCAGTCAGCGGTTCACTCCCAGACCTTTAACTAGCAACAGCAATAAATCAAGGCAGGACCTTCCTGCTGAACCACGTCAGGAGAAATGGATCGCAGCAGAACCCTAATTCCTCACCAGCCTCTGGATAAACACAGGGAGGGGGGAGGGGGGCAGCAGATTGGGCCGGAGGGAGAGAGAAGGGGTGAAGCTGAGCGATGAGGGACAGGGCAGGAATTCTCCCCGCTGGTCTTTAAAGAGTCCGCAGGGCTTTAAGGGGAGATTATTTTAGAGATGAATGATTGGTTTTTTACAAGTTAAAGCAGAAATGAAATTCTGGATGCCGCCGATGCGTGAACATAAAAGCCATCGGCTTTGTTGTTCTTCTGCAACATTGCGTTAGGCCAAACCTGGGAGAGAGGAAGGGAGGCAATGTCAGACTTTAAAAAAAAAAAAAAAATCTCATAGTGGGAACATACAGAAAATGGGGTGGAGAGGAAGAGAAGTGATGTTTAAATCTCACTCACTTCATCTCCGTAAGCCCCTCCATAAAGAAACGTCTCCAACTCGACTCTTCACCTCGAGATGCTACGTGGTGGAGGATTTTCATACATGGGAGGCGAGAAATTATGAGGCTCTGCATGAAGAGGAAGGTGTGCTGATAAGTGAGGTGCTGCTGGTGGATCGGCTGCTGTATTAACCGCTAAACATTAAACATTTACTCTCCACGTCCTGAAAACTGACATTACTTTCAAAATACTCCTCACTGCTGAATCTGAATGCAACACAGTAAAAGTGAAAAGTCACTGGAGGTGGTGGGTGGAAGGAACTGATGGCAGATGTGAGAGTTAAACTTCTTGTGACCTCTAAAACTCTTCCCACAATGTTTTATGTGCGAGTTTATTGTGTTTCAGTACGTTAGAGGTCTGGACAGGACTAACTCTGCAGAGATGGAAAAGACTAGTTGCATCTCTTTGAGGTGATTGCTGCCATCTTGTCTCCTTTTAGTGATCACATATCAGAGAACTTTTGTCAGGTTATTTGCAGGATTGTTCTGGAAATGGAAAAGAAATCTGAGGATTTTCTAGGATAAAAGTAACACCACATCATCCCAAACTGGATTTCTGTCTGTTCAAATTTCGCAATATGCTTCTTTATGATTAAGCTTACAATTAAGATCAAAAGTGAAACAGTTTCTCCTTCATTCTCCGGATTCTTGACTGAGTTGGTTCATGCAATCTATTATGCTCAAATGAATACACCACACCAATGAATTTAATTAATTTCTGAGACAAACAAGCTCAGATTCCAGCCTCTGTAACTCTGCAAAGTTTCAAATCAGTGTAAATGAGTCAGACTCTGTTCATCTTCCACACACTGACACAACTCTTGTAGAAAGACTCAACCGGCAAATGTTTCAGACACAAGTAAAGTTAAATTGGATGGTCAGCGTCTGACACCTAGTGGAGGAAACTGTCCTGAAGATGATCAGCCTGCTGCACCTGCAGTGGTTTCCAGACTGTGAGGTCCTGGACGTTAGTGCCAAAGAAATGAGTTTTGCACAGATGGAAAAGGACAGCTCACTGAAATGACGAAGAAGAACGTCGATTAGGTCATGCACTATTCTTACGCATCAAAAATAGCACCACAAAAGCCACATGAGGCAAGTTTGTTCAAAGTGCTTCGCAAAAAAATTTAACAATTTTAAAAACACACCATAAAACACCAAGACTGGTACCAGACTGCTGGTACGGTTCTGATGTGACTAGTGTTTCAACGTATAGTAGAAAACCTTCACACAGCAAATATGTAAAAAATATATTTTTGTGAAAGTTACATACTGCAGCCGAAACACTGTAACATTCATAATCTGAATAGTTTCTAAATGTAATCATTTTTAACGTGTTTTATGAACATTGAAGCTGTTGTTGAGCTAACTGCAAACTGTTAAACCAAATAAATAGTTATTTAGTAAGTTCATAAAAGGGGCCGACAGCAACACGCAGTACATCCAACACACACTCCTCTGTTTCTACAAGAAGTGGGAAATGCAGTTCAGTACCACGAGTTGGGGAGCAAAATCAGATACTCTGCATAGATATGAAAATAATAT
>CAEGAF010028152.1:0-12634 GCA_903067075.1 Micropoecilia bifurca | reverse complement strand
TAATAATTATAATAATAATAATAATAATAATAATAATAACTATTATTATTATTATTATTATTATTATTATTATTATTACTATCATTACTATTATATTATTATTATTATTATTTATTATTATTATTATTATTTATTTGTGTTTGTTTGCTTTGGGGACTAAGTTATTTGATGTGAATCTGTATTAAGTGTATCATTGTCACTTGTTTTTCTTTTATGTTATAAAATCCAATAAATATAATGTTTTAAAAAAAAGTTTCAAACATGAAATTACTTTATTGAACAAAACAGAATCCCATTTCTAAATGAGCAAGGCCACATTTTTAATGAGAGAAGGACTTCCAGCCACCTGTGAGAATAAGCAGCTGGTTGTTTTAACCAAAACTCTGGATCTGTGAGGACACTTTGAACAAACTTGAAGGATCCGCTGCTGTTGAAGGTTCCCATCTGAAGAAGGGAGGCCTCGGAACACAAGATTCTCCTTTCATTTCATCTCTCTTGCTCTCTTTTATCTCTTCATGAATGTCAGCAATAACTTTTCCATGCACATAGGAGCCCATTTAATAATAACTCTGAATTTCTGCCTGGACCTTTGCCCCTGAAGTGAGTTCTGAAAACGTAGGAGTGCAGTAATACGCAAGTGCGCAATAATAAACAGGGAACGTGTCTGCGGGTTGACGTGGCACTGCTGACCCCGAAACCTAAATGTGTGATAAGACGTAATGAATTTCTGTGGCCTGACATAAAACATACAACATTGACTTAGTGTTTACACTGCAGTGGAATGCCAGATAGACGGAGCCACACCCCATCCACCAGCCCCACCTCCACCCCCGACGCCTGCATTTCATGTGGGATGACCGCTGTCTCACACCGACACCCTCGCCCCAATAGAAGTTTTAAATTCACCGCATTTTATTTAGAATTTTTTTTTACAGAGCTGTTAAACCGAGGACAAGGTGTCTGGGTATATGCGTGCATATTGGAGGCCGCTTTGCGCTGCGCATACAGCAAATAGCTGTGATTCTTTCCTCTGTCCTTTCATCTGGTCGTTATCTTTATTGTCTCTGAATTTATTCATTTGCGAGTCGACCTTCAGGACTAACTTTATGTAATTGTTCCCTTGTGCCAGGATTGATAACTGGATTATGGGCTCAGCACTGAGTACACAAAGGCTTCTTTGATAAACGCAACACAGACAGAAAAAAGGAGGCCCAGCCTGGAAACTGGGCCTCGCTGAAACCGCTGTGGATTACTAAATAAAAGAGCTATAAAACTCAGCCCTTTGGCTCTCACAGGGGAAAGCTTACACTAACACACAGCGGTAATGATTTTAATACCTATGTTCAGAGCAAAGGACCACACGCTGTAAATTACCAACCCTCCTCATGCTGAGATACTCCCCCTACTAGCATTTTGTCCATTTTTCTAAGCTCTCAAGAAAAATATCCACAATTATCTCCTCTTTTTATGGAGAAAAAACAACAACAATCCCCTTTACATTTTTCTTTCTTTCAAATAGTTGGAACAGCATAAGAATTCCTTACTTTAACCATCTAACATCTTCAATGGAGTCATCTGTGGAATGAGCTTCACTTGGACTTTGTCCTACTTGCTGAATTATTGTCGACAGGGATCCTTTTGTCTCTGCTGATCAGTCGCAGGCCTGGAAAATTAAATGTCCGAATCACGTCAAGCACATTTCAGACGCATCCAAGTTGTGTTCGGCTGGTTGGCAATTTAGCCAAAATATGATAAGAAACAAAAAGCATAAGAGCAGAAAGTATGTCTCAGCATCTGTTCACTGTTAGCAGGAGAATAATATCAGGACCCTTCCTCTGCGTTGGACATGATTTCTGAGCCAGGTCTGCTCCATTGGAAATGTTAAGGAGGGATTTTTCAGTGTTTTCATATGATAACTTTCCTGCCGCGTTTCCTGGCACCACTGGTAAAGAAGTGTTAAGAGCCTTAAAATAAGTTCAAATCAATCGCTAATTTACAAAAATCTACATTTTTTTTTTGGTACGTCTGCTACCAACTTTTTGACCAACCTCATTTTCTTGACATGAGAGCAAAATTTCTCAAAGCTGAAGACGACAGAGGGATCTTTGGCGGATGCCACCGGATTTTCCAGTCTCTCTAATGAACTATTCTCTTCAGGTTTTCTGCATGATTCCAGTCTGGGAATGAAATGCAGGCAGAGAAAGTCTGGCTCTATGTTTGGTGAAATATTTCTTGCTTGACTTAAATGTCAAGTTAGGAATCATTATCCTATCTTCAGTTTAATATATTTAATGAAGAGTTTTCATTACAAATATACAAACATACCAAAATTACCAATGAGAAAAAGAAGACAAAACATATTGCTTTCAAAATACCAGCTCAAACAGTATGGTGCTGTGGAATCTAAATGAAACTTTGGGAAATCCCTGCACTGGATCTGACAACAAGTCAAACCGGATATTCTAAAGCAGGAAGAAAATAAAGACAAATAGACATTAACAGACACAAACCAGATGGTTTCTGCATTTCCAATTTTTCTGCTGTGGATTGTGGGTGCCATATGTGACTGTTGTGTGCGAAGCAGACTCTGCTTTTATTGGAGGACAATGTAATCTTTTCTACATCTGTCAGGGTCCTTTGCTGCAGATATGGAGTGCTGACAGCCTCAGTTATTTTTTAACATTCTCTAACTTGTGACTCTAAGACTGAGAAAACTAAAAATGAACAGGAATCAAAAATGGCAATTGCTTAAAGATTCAACAGTGAAGGAACAGCTGTGGATCACATTGATGAAAGATGATGGTTAAAACCTCCAAAACTAACATGAAGCACTTCTTCTCATTCAGCCTCAAAACGCAACAAGGTGGAAAGAAACCAGTCTGTTGTTTAGGTCAGTTAAGAAACATTTTACTATTGAAGAGTTGACATATTTTTTAAAACACATTGTTCATACACATTTTATTTTCTGTGTAGTTTGAGGACAAAGTTTTTACCACGTTGGTTCATTTAATTGAGGTTCGCAGAGATTCATTCTGCATAGCATCACATTTTGATGTGTTGTACATCTCCGGTTATGCTTGAATCCTATGTCAGTGACCCATCTGCCTTATAAAATATGTTCTGAAATGCTTTGTTCATATTCAATTCATTGACTAAAAAGGGACTTGTGCAATCCGGTACACCCCCATCTCCATGCTTTAGAGAAGAAATGATGTTTATGAAGTTGGTGTGCTCGGTTTTCAACAGTTTGCATTATTACTCTCATCTGCCCAAAGGACATTGTTCCATTAGTCTTCATGCAGAGATAGATCTAACTTTGTAAACCCAGACTTTGCTGCCATTTTCCTTTAAAAGGAAAGATGCTGTATCTTGGTAATTGCGCCAAGCAACACATCTTTTAATTGTATTCAAAGGTGCAACAGGTCCAGTCAGAATTATTCTCCAGCTCATTCTGAAGGGTCCCAAAGTGTGATTACACTAAGGACAATATTATACTACCCACTGAATTCTAGGTTTGCAAGGATCACCTCGCAATAACTCTTAGACACATTCCTATGTGTTCCAGACAAGATGGTAATAATTACTGATAAGTTAATTATGACCCTGCTGGCTACTCTTACCTTAGATCCTGTGGAAGGAGAAAGTGTAGTAAGTGTAGGCTAGGAGCATCATCAAAAAAGGAAAACTAAACTCTTTGCAAACGTGAAAATGATGCAAAGGTTCTTGAAACCATTTTAAGATGCCATGGATTCTTTTGGTTTGGTTTCTGCTCTCATCTGCAGTTAAGATACCGACTTTTCATCTCCACAAGGCTTTACTTTCACAAATTCCAGCTACCCCTTTAACAATGTACAACATAGCCGTTGCCCTTAATGGAGAGCCTGATTTGTCTAACACACAAATTCACCCAGCAACTCATGCAATCCAACGACGCTCACTGTGCAGCTGTCCTCTGGCTATATCTGTCCACAGTGGTTTATAGCAGGAGCATGGCACCTCATTAGTGGACAGCGGTTGCTGCACCTCCTTCCATACTTCACATCTTCCATCGCTCCCCACTTTGCCTTGCCCTCACCCTGAACCTGTCCTGAGGGGGGATGAGCGAGGAGGAGGAAAATGGTCAGATAATGTTTTCTGCCTCAAAAACTGAGCAATGTGTAGCCTTTCAGTCTGGCTGGGTGATGTTCTTTTGGGGGGCGTGATGATGAAGTGTTTGCTGAGAGCGCCTCGCAGCAGAAGATCCCACAGTGAGCCCTGTCAGAAACTTGTTAATCCCCTGTGATGGTCGCTGCGACGGCTGCGTTTGTGCTGGTCTCGGTCGGGGGTTTGTTTTAGACATGCACAAGTATGCATGGCTCTGAAATGATTCACAGGCTGCTGAAGAATATATACGTCCCACAGAGAACGGAGAGGAAAAAATGGTGAACTCCACACCGTGAAATACTAGATCAGCTGAGTTTTCTGTTTTCAGTCACATCCATCTGATAAAACACTTATCCATCCCAACTCACCTACCTTTTTTGCCAGCGGAATAAATCCAAGCTGTTCTGCTCAGGTAGCCGTTCAAGAAAAATCCACCCCTGAAGGGCTCAGCTTCTTTTAATGTCTGATGTCCTTAAACACGGTCGGCCCTAATAGGCTGGGTTCTGCAAGCGTCAATTTCTGATAGGCTGGAGGGCAGAGTATGTGCAAGTGGCACAGGTGCAAAACATTATTCCTTCTAATCAGAGTCAATTAGAAACAGGTGTGAGCACAGTCCAAGCAGCAAAGGTGACTTTTGGGACAGGAGATGAGCAAATCCTGAGGTTTGGGACCCTGGAATCCACGAGAGACTAGGTGCTTTATGTAGTGAAAGTAGCACGTTTTAATAAGAGGTGGAGCCGACTTCAGGTACAAACTGTAGGTCTTTAGTCTGCATTCAGTCAAGGGCAGATTTCTGGCTGCTGAGGTTTGTTGCTTTACCTTATAGATGAGCAGCTAGAGGCTAGTAATTATGGCGATTAGCTGCTAAATCATAAAACGAAATTACATGTCGTTTCATCTATCTTCTCACCTTTTTACTCTAGGGTACTGCATGCTTTCTCTTTCTCTTGTGTTTTTTTTTAGCTTCTACAAGTGTTTTGTGGTTGGAGCATTTTAGATTTTGTTTCAGCTGCCGAAACGTCTGAACCAGAGAGCCTGCTCAGCAGCTGCTGGCCTTCATATTAAAGTATTTAAAAACAGCTCATCACCTCTTAAAACCCTAATTTAAGACATTAAAATATCTCTATAAAGTTCTTGAAGAAATGATTACAAAAGACTGAACAAAGCTGGCAGACATTGTTTATACACAGTGGCATTTACCAATGTAATAGCGCAGTTAAAAATAATAGGGGTTTTCTTCATTTGTATACATATAAACCTACACTTTTATATGTGAATTATGTTTTGAGCTGTTTTGACAGATTTTGTGCACTTCACCTAATTTTTAATTGCTTTCAAATGAGTGTACTATGAAGTGACACAGAAGCCAATTGCTTTTTAGCCACTTGCCAGTCTGGATAATGACCCATATTTATCTTGCCACCTTGGCAAGCAAACTTATCATTTGCAAAAGTTTGCTAAACTGTTCTGGAAGTTTAACTGGAATCATGTGCTTTGGTCAGATTTGACAAAGATTTATCCTTTTTTCCTGTAAACTGGATGACTAGCTATATAAAAGGAAGCGCAGGACACTGGATACAACATCAGGTCTCTTCTTTGACAATATGGAAACATCTCCATAAGGGAGCATATAAAAACAACTTGGATGTTATAGTTTCAAGCAATGAACATTTGTGGCAGATCACAATTTTTTTTTTATGGAGGTCAGATTTGAACTGTGTTGAAAGGCTCTCATAAAAAAAAATATGACCCTTCACAGTGATATAAAGCTGCAATAACTGAATCTGGAGCTGGAATAACATCACTGCATTTCTTCTCACAACTAAATAAGCTTTGAAGACTGCGTCCTGCTCGATTCTTACTCTGGCTGCATACGATTCGGATTTGTGCCAAACTTACAAGGAAGTCAGGCTGGCGCCGTGACTTCACGTCTCAGATGAGATTACTTCAACCAGCCTTTGTCACTGCAAATATTTTGACTGGTTACAGCGGAAAGAATCAGGTTGAACTAATGACGTTAACAATGGCTCCGGTAAAGCAGCGAATGTACGGCAACTCCAGGAGGTAATGCTGTTAGTTCCGCCTGTGTTTGACATATCAGGACGACCGCAGAACCAAATTCTGCCTCTGCTATGATTTTTCATGTTGAAGATGTAGATAAACTGCAGTATGTTTCCTCTTAGCAGTGACAGAGTACAAGCACTGAGGACTCACATGTTTCAGAGAACACACATGATAACTGAGCTATGATGCACAGGAATGTGTTACTGTGTTTCCATGGGTTGTGGGTTGGGTCACTTATAGATGATGTTTTACAATCTGTCATGATAGCTTCATTAACCCGAATATTCATTCAGTTCTTTGTGCGTGTTTAACTTGTAGGTGGACTCCTAACGATGGAGAAGACTTATGAAGTACAATTTAGGCCAAAGAATTGACATGGACTGTTAAAGACGGGCCTAAAGTCAAAAGATTTTATGCCATTCGCTCGTAATAGATATATTGTCATGGTTGTGCTTAGCTGAGTGCATTTGTGTGATCATTACACTTAGGCAATATTTATACCCTAATCAGTCCTGTGCCAAAAGGTCCATTTGCCTTGCTGCTGAGTTACTGCATGGCTAATGGTTTTCCTCAATTAAAAAACTTTTTAAAAAAAACTTAAATATGTATCTTTGCACCAGAAAAAAATCAGGATATAGATAAAGCCAATTGTTGGGCCTCATGCTTCCTTCTCACAATCTGGTGTGAGAACCCTGGTACAACCTTCACTAATCCTTTCCTTACAATATTACATATCTGCAATACATCACAGTGGTGTACAAAGACAGATAGCTTAACAGAAACTATGTTTCAGAGAGTTTGATGTCCAGGTAAGCGTGGATGTTTTGGAAATGTAACATAAGTTAGTACAAACCAGACTTTGCTCAGTCTCATGCTAGGCTATTCAGATGCTAAGTCTGCAGTGATGAAGATTCACTCACCTCTGCATGCTGAGTGCTTGGAGCAGAAGCAGGACAGCATTCTGACCCACTTTGTTATTAACTCAGCTAATATTTTTCCAACCTATTGAAGGCACTCACATGCTGGGAACTGGAGATAGTCACCCAGTCATTGAGGATGATTTTTAAAAAAAACACAGTGATGTATAACAAATCAACATACGTTCCAGCACAAACATCCCATGTTTTTGCAATGGAGAAAATACTTTGACTTTTTAGTTCTTTTTCAGGCACAGTTCTGGCCTGTTTATCTCCAAGAGTGCCCTTGAAAATATGAGGCCTATTGAGCCATAACCCTTCAACTTCTTCTTGCACCATAAAAACCACTGAAATCCCCTTCAGTGAAAATCCATCTGAAACCGCTGGTTTTATAGAGCCCATATATTCCCGCTTAGTTTTGTAATTCAAATAAATGTGTGGCTCTGCTGATGGCAATGCAAAGCTCTTCTTGCGATTTGTCTTGGAATATATTTGCGAGGCTGTATTTTCCCTTTATTTGTTTTGTATTTATTAGAGCTGGACAGATTGTCCTATATGAAATGTCTGTTCCTGTTGGTTCACAGAACCTATGGAGGCTCATTATTCATAATCCATTTTTCTGTAGACTTCATGGTGGATCACAAAGATATTGCTTTTGTGTTTTGGATAAATTAATCATAGGAAGCAGGAGCAGTTCAACCAGTTTACCTAAAATACCCTGAATAGATGAGATGGAGATTTTTTTTCTATAACCAGTAAAATGAGTAAAAGTTTGTCCATTACTCTTCCGTGTGCATGATTCTTGCATTTGTTTTTCAATATCTACAAACAATAAATGCTACTTCTTTCACTGTAACCTTGGTAATCATGTCTTCCTCTTTACATTAAGCCTAATATAAACTGAAGCTATATGCATCAACCATTTAAACTGCACATAGTTAAAGTTGGTAATGATGAAGCAGGGGGTCAAGTGCAGCAGAGACACAAAGAGGAATGAAGTTGCAGCTTAATGAGTTCTGTCACATCTAACTTTGCTTGATGAGTGTTGTAGAGTTATGTTAAGGCCCAAAACACATCACAGAGGTAATTAATAAATTATTTGAGTAAATTTTGTATCAGCTTAATCATATAAAAGAGTTTTGTATGAATCAAGATCCAAACTAGGACCTCATTGTTGCAAGGCAACAGTTCTATTGGCTGTTCCCACCGTGCAGACCCGGTTCCTCATTAAATCCTAGAAAACTTCACTTCCATTTTAGCACCCTCTTACCTCTATTCCCCAAAACTTTATTTCTAATCACCTCACAGTAAAATTTGACTTGTCATCACTCATCAACGGCATCCTGTCCAAAGACTTAGCTTCTGCAACCTGACAAGAAAGATATCATTCAATCAGGTGTGAATGTTGGCTACCTCCAGTCGCCGGCTCATTTCTTGGTGGATATTTGAAAGAAAACAAAAGTGTGACTCTGTGCAAAGCATGCACAGTACTTGTGCATGCTTTGCACAACAATTGAATCAGAGGCTTGTACAAACAGAGCAGCTGCCAGGACTACTCCCACTGCCAAACACTGGGTTTCACATCAGCCTCAGTCCACCACATGTATGCATCGGTGGGCAAACCTATAAACAAGGACAGGGAGTCAAAGAGAGAGAAAAATGCAGGAACATAAATGTATGAAACGTATGAAAACATAGGTTTGAAATCTTTAGGAAAAAAATGAGAGCCAGAAATGTGCTGGATGGAAAGAGGGCAAAGCACAGACAGGGTAACAACGTGACCTTGTGGCTCACATCTCATTTTATTACAGCAATGTGAGATATAGCAGAAGCTGAACAAATCACTGTCAGACTAGATCCAAACTAAACATGAAACCACATATCCGTCTGACCTTCTGGTGGAACCACTAGAGGAAAACAGACACACACGCGCACACACAAATATGTTCTGATCCAAAAGTGAAATGATGTAGCACCAATTTAAAACACCCTGATTTGCTTCACAGAAACAGCACATCTAACTGGAGACAAATACGGATGGGTTTGGAGTGAAAGATGGAGGGTTTTCCCACATTAGAAAAGAAACATGCAGATGGGAGATAATGAGAGGGTAAGGAGGCAGGAGTTGCCTTTGTGATGACATCCGTTTAGATAGATCCTGAGAAAGCAGTGAGTAACAGGGACTTAGCCTTGCTCCACCTCTGTCTAGCTGCATTCTGATACAAAGATCAGACAGAAAAGCCCAAAAGCAAGGACACTCTCCCCAGTTTCCTCAGGGAGTTTGGTCCGCTGTGGACAGCTATGATCAGTGAGAGTGAGGTGACGGTAGTTTATGGATGGTTAATGTCCCGTCTTGTCATCTTTCTGCTACACTGGAGAGGGAGTAGTGGATTTTTACATGTGCATATGCTGACAGATTCTAATGGGGGCTAAAACTACCCAGTTTAGACCATAATTCTTCTGTTGTGATAACATTATTACTAGCAAAAGAAACAGCTGTCATGATTATTCTGGGGAACGAGCTCAAACATCTGAGTTTAAAACCATTCTCCCAACGCTGGCTTTCTTTTGCCTTTTATAATATGAAATAATTAAACAAGAATGATAATTATGAATGGAGCCTGTTCACTCTCTAGTCTCTTTCCAGCCGATGATGCATGCATCTCCTGAACAGAAACTTTGCTCTGCAGAAGAATATCCAGGATGTGCAAGGCAGGAGAAAAAGGCTTTTTGTAGAAATTTGTATTCCTTTTCAGAAGGTTCAGCACTTTAATACAATATAAATATAGTACATTTAACTTCAGGCCCACAGACAGCGGCATATGTGCTGCCAGTGATTCTAAAGACAGCGACATTAAGGGCACTGATGGTGCTGAAACGTATTGGTGATGTTTTGGGTACTTAATCCCAAACACCCCAGAATTCCTAGCAGAATTCTTACTGACTTCTCTAAAGTCATCATGGAAAATAACCTTCTAAACTTCCTCCACCTCTCAGTCATGTCCACAGTGTAAGCCAAAACTCATCAAACAGGTGTCACACAGTTTTGCTGTGGGGCAGCAGTGGCTCAGGTCAGGCAGGGGGTCTGTCCTGTAACTTGGTTGCCGGCTGCCCGCTCCGTCTGTCTCAGTCAATTTGTCGTTGTGTCCTTGGGTAAGATGCTTTCTCTGCCGGCTGGCGGTCAGACGCCCTGCATACTGAATGGCAGCTTCATTTATGTCAGTCTGTCAGCAGTGGCAACAACGTCACTGACCACCATGAACGTATGAATGGATGAAGGAATGTAATGCCATCCTATGCTAAATTCAAATCTCACTTCAGTGCACAATCTGGGCTTTCTCCCATTTAGTTGGATTCCTCCAGTAGAAATTCCACTGGTTAAATGAGCGAACAGGAGGAAAAGTTGTGAGCAAGGACGTTGTTTTTCTGAGTTTTAGCAGTGACAATGGAGGAAGTAAACAAAGCCATTCAGTCGTCATTGGTCATGCTTCCAAATATTGAGTTAACATTAACAGCAGTCTCATTTGACTCGGCATTGAACCGGCACATTACACGCATCAGAGGTAAACGTTAGCGTTTGGGCAAAGTTACAAACTTCAGCAGGGTCCAGGCCTCCAGAAAGCAGTCGTTTCTCAAAAACTAAGAGTCTAGAACCGTTCTATGGACCAAATAGCACAGAACTGGTTTTTACCATTTTATTCTATCATTAATGTTCCACCATAAATTGTTTCTAATCATAACGCATCTATGATACTTAAAGCACTTGTGAATTTAAGTTTGTGCACATTTCGGAGGGTGTAGTTCCTCTTGTTTTATGGGGAATGTTTTTCCCCCATTCATCAGCTCTACACTGTATGTAGAGCTGATGTAATATTCTCTTTTTTTCTTGTACATTTCTACCTGTTAGGGTAATTACTTTAGCACAACCAATGGAACCAATTCCCTTTGGTGGCAATTGACAACCCAAGTTATTTGCTTCAGCTGATTTATTGGAAAAGTGGTGAATTTGCATTTAATTTATTCCATTTTAAAGAAACTGAGATTATGCTGTAATAAACTTAGACATTAATGTTTCTAACATAGCAGGACTTAAGGCATGTGAGTTTGAGCAAAGGCTACATAGCTAAGTATAGCTGCAGTACGATACCATTCAAAAAGTCATTTGAATCTTTTCTTGGAACCCTCTGACCAAAAATTAGCATGTCTGCTTGGCTAACAAGTTTGCATTCCTGCCAAATGGAGTTGGAGCTGAGAAAACCTCCAGATGACAGACTTTAAATGCTTACAGAATTAATGCTCCATTTTTCACTGCAGACGAAAACCAGGCATTAAAAGGTGTCAGAGTTTTTATGTGAGGTTTTTTTTTTTGTTTTGTTTATTTTTAGTAGAAAAAGGGGCTCCAGTGAATAATTACTCTGTGGAATTAAAGGAGAGCGCTCTTCATACATTGCTGGGTGTTTTGTATTTTTTTACTTTGTTATCTCACACACTTAAAGGCTTTAAATGATCACATTTTTGATATCACAAACTGTGATTTTTTTTTTTTTTTTTTTTACAGATGTGTTTTGCTTTACGCACCAAGACCTTTTACCACCAGACATGTTCTCAAGATGAGACAATTGTTTTAATATAGCATGTCTATGTACCCTTAACAGTCAACTACAGGTTGTCAAAAAGCGAACCATCACCTAAGGAAATTCAAGAGCGGGTGTGCTGTGCTGGCTCTGGGGTTAAGCACAACCCACATATGGAGGCCCCAGTCTTCAACGCAGCCGTCACAGGTTCAATTCCCACCCTGGCAACCCTTGCTACATGTCTTCCCCCTTCTCTCATTACCCTGTTTCCTGACAATTAACTATCAAATAAAGGCCAACAAAACCACTACAGCCAACAAAACCTTAAGAAAAATAAAAATTCAAGAACATAGGAAGAACAAAGTCACTGACATCTGTCCATCTGGAAATGGTTGCAAACCATCCCCAGGACTTTGAGACTCCAGAAAACCATGAGAGCCACTGTGCACAGAGAAAAGTCTAAACAGGTTCAAGAAATAATCAAACAAAACTTAAGGAATGCATCAAAGTCTCCTCCAAAAAAAAAACTCAGAGCAACATTTAAAGTACTGCAAGTTTTATTTTACTTAACTTATGTCAGCTTTCTTGATAGATGGATAAGAATATGATTGTGGAAGCCTGGCATCCATGGAAGTTGCAAGGCCAAAACCATTGCTGACCAACAGCAACTATTAAGAGAATAAAATCTAAAACTTTAAAAACCTTTTGACTCGTTATATCCTCTCTATGCCCGGGTTCAGAAAAATGCTGTGTGCACTAAGGACTGAGATCACGCAGAGAACGGCGTCACAATAATCAGCATTTATTCAAGACAGCTGCAAACTATCACCAAAAAGCACATCACCAAACATCAGAAACCTCAGAGCACAAACAACACATACATTTACCTGAGAAGAGGAAAAGACAAAAGATGGAAATGACAAACAGACAGCAAGA
>CAEGAF010028133.1:0-16159 GCA_903067075.1 Micropoecilia bifurca | reverse complement strand
CAGCTGGACAGACAGGCTGAGAAATGAGATGCAGCTGATCGGTATCGGTAACAGAGCCAATGATCGGCGATCCCGATCATCACCGATTTCATGGAAATCGGCCGATTATGATCGGTGACCGATCGATCGGCACACATCTAATTTTTAGTTTGGTTTTAGTAAGAGGATAATAGACAAAAATTGGAGGGGTAAGAGCATTAATATAGGAAAATACCTGATAAATTGTATATATATAAAAATATACTATAACTCAAATTGTTGTGGTTGTAGTTGGGCCTGTCACAATAATCAATAAATCAATTATCGCATGATAAATTAAAACAAACTCAATAATTTACAATTTTATGATTTACCGTCTCTTTCTACCAAAAACTGGACGATAAAAGTCTCCAGTTTGGAGTTTTGGTCTCAACTAAGCTGATTTTTGGAGGATAATTTTGTTTCTGGAGACTTCATAATTCATTTTATTAGTTGTTTCTGTTGTTTTGTTGATTTATTTTGGATATTTATATGTCCTCCAGTTCCAGTGTTTAAATGTTCATTAGAATTTAAAGTTTAGTGATCTTTGTGAATATGTTCTTGCATTATTATGCCATTATTATCATTATATTACTGAAAAATTGTCTCAAAACAACAATATTATTGTTTATTGCGATAACTTTTGGGACGATTAATCGTCCAGAAACATTCTTATTATGACAGGCCTTTTTATACCATTATCTACCACTTTATATGTCCTTAAAATAAAGAACATTGTTTAACTGTGTTAAGACAGTTAAAAACTGTTTTTAATTAACATTATATTTTGACGAGTGCCGTCACAGAAATCATGTTGGTCAATGTTTCGTTTATTTTGGTTCAAAAGCAACTCTGAACGGGTTTTTAGTCTTGATTTAACTCAAGAGTTTCAGCTGTTTTGCACTTTTCTGGAAGTTTGTTCCAAATTTTTAAAATAAATCTGAAATAAAATCTAAAACTTAAATAAAATTGTATCATTTTGGAAACCAAAAAGTTTAAACATTAAAATAATATAACTGACACATCTGGTAGAGATTAAACTTTAATGGGTTTTTGATCCTCAAAATAGTTTTAAACATAAAACACTCAAAATGTTTACCATTTTAGTGCTTCTATTGCTGTCCTTTTAGTTTTGCTGTTTATTTAATTGTGCCTGCAGAAGAAGATGACGGTTGTCTCCCATTGTACATTCAGTGATAAAACAGATAGTTAATGTGATTTATTTTACTTCTCCAGGTTTAGAAACCCCCTCAAAGCTGAACATGGAGCCACAAAAGCATCAGTTGATGGTAAATAAGCTGCTTTTTATTTTATTTGTCTAAATCCCAGAATTTAAATTTGTATCTGTTAGCAAAAAGTTGTGACTTAAGACAGAAATTCACTTTTTGAGAGAAAAACAGGTGTTTTGACAAACTGTATTTCTCCGTAACCAGACTTTTATGCTGCCTGAATGTTTCTGTTTTTTAGCAAAATTAAGATTTATTGTGTTTTAAGTTAGTAGTGATTTTAGAGACACTGCTTTATGTTCTCAAGCATTTATAATCTGAATATCTATAAACAAATATTCATGAGTACGTGAATGCACCCTCCACAAACACAAGATCTTACCAAGTAGTTTTGTCAAGTTTCTAGTGCAAATATCTTAATACACTTGAAATAAAACAAAAAAGTAACTTTCCAGCAATATACTTTAATATTTAGCGTATTTAATAAATGTATTTTATTTAATAAATCTTGTTTTCTAGGTCTTGTTAAAAGTTAATTTGTCTTCCAGTAGAACAAGTACTTTTCCATCAATATTAAGGAATTATTTACTTAAAACAAGCTGCTATATCTTACTAAAAAGTTACTTTTAAGTTGATTTTTAATTATGTCAAGTTTACTGAGATATTTTCACTAGTTCTTGTGTTTTTCCAGTGCAGATATCGTTGAATAAATATTGTGTGATTAGAAAGCTGTAGTTGTACTGCCAGTCTGCAAATTGTTAAATACTTAGATGTTTATGAGCTACAGTTGTTGATATAAAATGTCCATATTGCTGACTTTGCCTCTCTACAGGATAAAGTTGCAGCTCCAAATGACTACAGAGAAAAAACGTTGCGTTTTTCTGCTGATGAGGACAGTTTGGACGTGACACAGAGTCACACCGTACAAACCTCCACTAACGTCAAACCGAATCCGCTCCAAAACGCCAACATGGCGCCATCATGCGAAGAGAAATCCATCAGAGTCTATGCTGACGACGTCACAATGGATATGACTCAGTGCCTCACCACAAATATAGCCAGAGATTTAGCACCGGACAAATTTTCATCCTTACTCGGTTTATCAACACCAAACGATTGCAACGTTGATCCAACAATGATGGCTGATGGATTTACAGTTTATCTGGAAGACAACATGGACATGACTGAAGCTCAGACAGGACGCATTTTGGAAGCTGAAGTGAGCGAAGGAATGAAACATGAACACGAGTCCCTTCAGGCTGTTTTACCCTCTGAAGCTACGCACCGTCAAAGTGTTCATGGGACGACAGAGAGGAACTTACATCAACAGCATAAAGAAGGATTTGGAGCATCAGATTATACAGGTGATGTAATGGCAGACAGTTTTATATTTATTATTATTAGGTAAAAACTAAAATGTTCTAAAACGTCTACAAGCATTTGAGATAATAATTATACCACTAATTGTCGATATTGAAAGTGTTGACAGTTAGTGGTATAATCCAGTTTAACGTAAACTGGATTTTTTAAAAAAAAAAAATGCTTTTTTTTACATTTACGTGCAGAAACTTCAACAAAGACTTCTCTCAAGACAATAATACCAAGAAACCAGGTGAGATTAAAGTTTTAAGTAAAATATATTTAAGTGTCAACTTTTTTTAATGCCATTAAAATTTAATTGAAAATTCTGTTTCCTCAGGTTGAGTTTGAGTCTAAAGATGACGGCAGAGAGAAAACCGTGAGATTTGACGTGACTGATGTCTGCATGGATGTGACTCAATGCAACAAAATGGACATTAGCAGTGATTTCCAACTTCCAAACCAGGTTTTGGCTGCAGATGGAGAGAAAACCGTAAGATTCGGTGCAAATGATGCAGAAATGGATATGACCGAAAACCACACTGTAAATATTCTGAGCGATTTACCTCTGCAGTCTTTCACAAACGCAGCCTTACCTGCAAATGGAGAGAAAACGGTGAGGTTCAATGCAAATGACGCAGCAATGGATATAACGAGAAGTCACACGGTGGACATTGCTCATGATTTAAATGTGCTTGTACATGAAAAAGAGGATTTCTTACCTCCTAAAGGTGGGAGAACACAGAGGTTTGGTGCAAGTGATGCAGAAATGGATGTGACCAAAAGCCACACAGTGAATATTCTGAGCGATTTACCTCTGCAGTCTTTCACAAATGTGTCAATTACTTCAAATGGAGAGAAAACGGTGAGGTTTAATGCAAATGAAGCAGCAATGGATGTGACGAGAAGTCACACTGTCAAGATTTTCACCGATGTAAAAATGGCCTTGAACCCAAACGAGAACTTGCTGCCTGCTGGTGGAGAGAAGACGGTGAGGTTCAGTGCAAATGATGCAGCCATGGATATAACGAAAAATCACACTGTGAACATCGTACACGACTTAGACCTGCTTCCACACCAAAACCTGGACGCAACTTTCCCCGCTGATGGTGAGAGAACTGTAAGGTTTGGGCTAAACGACGCAGAAATGGATGTGACCAAAAGCCACACAGTGAATATTATGAGGGATTTGTCTCTGCGGTCTTTCCCAACTTTGACCATGGCTTCAAATGGAGAGAAAACGGTGCGGTTCAGAGCAAATGAGGCAGCCATGGAGGTGACCAGAAGTCACACTGTGAACATCGTACACGATTTAGACCTGCTGCCACACCAAACCCTGGACGCGTTACCTGCTGATGGTGAGAGAACTGTAAGGTTTGGGGTAAATGATGAAGACATGGAATCAACAAAAATTCTGACGGGGAAGGTCCTTGTGAATTCAGATGTGTTGTCAGACCAAATTGTCAATCCACCGTCGGCTAAAGAAGAGAAACTGGGTTGGCTGGCAGCAAATGATGTTACCATGGATATTACCCGAAGCCACAGTGTAAGCATCGTCACGGATTTCCACCAGATTACGGACTCTTCTCCCACCGACACAGAGAGGATAAGCAACACCTTTGTGGATGAGACAGGAAGTGACACAAAAAGCATTTGGAAGAATTATAAACTAGCGCCACGTCACAACGTCGAATTGTTGCCAAAATCTGGAGAGAAAACCACAACAAATAATGCAACTACGGATATGACTCACTGCCGTAGTGTAAATATTGTCAATAATTCCCCATTACACTCTGTTATGTCAGATCAAAACTCTGAGGACATGAACAATACTCTCACTATGAAGGAAACGGACAGTGGAAACTGTGGTCTGGATTCAAATCCATCTCCATCAGCACAATCCGATCTGTTTCAGACGAGCTGTGCCCAGGTTGAGGCTAACAGAAACACACCAACATGTCCAGACTCAAGTCATTCCCTCCATGAAACACAGGAACCCGACACTGGTCCTGAAAATGAATCCTCTAGCTTGGGCTCAGATGTGGGAAAGCCGATAAATAAAACCAAAACCGACACTGAGGGAATCTATGCAAGCTTGGATCAAACTGATCCGTTGGTGTCATCTACAGATGATCCATCTCAAGGTGTTTCTTCCAAACAAAACCCTCATTCAAAAAGCTTCAAGGAATCTGTGTCGGATGAACATCGACCTGGAGCAGAAACACAGGCCGAATCACAGAAGATGGAAAGCTCACCCAGTAACGCAGATCAAAATGCCGATGTTCCGTCTTCACGGATGTCCAGACGGAAGAGTTTAGCCGATCTCCAGTCTAAAGTGAAACGCTTGAGCCAGTTGATAAATGCGGCTCCTGATCCTGCTGCCGTGGAAACCTGCACAGCTTCGTTGCTTCATCTGGATCCCAAACTGGAAACGAATACCAATGATGCAGAAGCAGAACCACCACTCTCTGTTGCAACCAGTTCAACTCCTTTCAGCTTAAAGACGAAACAGCTGATGTCAAGGCTGTCAGTGGGAGGCTTTAAACCAAAACTACCTAAAAGAAACGCAGCGGATGAGTTGAATAAATCTGCTGCTAAAGAACCTACAAAGACATTCACTGTCAGCTTTCCCAATCAGCTGAGCCAATTTGACAAAATCACCGATATTCACGATGAAGAATTGGTTGACTGCGAAGATTTTTCTGAAATGATCGACTCCATGACTCCTGAGAAGTTCTCTAAGAAGGACAACTCGTCCGATCAGTTCTCCACGTTCCAGCCTTTGGAGGAAGATTTTGCTTACTTGGATGACTTCATGTCCAGCAGCCAGAGACAAAAGAGGTCTCTGCTGGAAAATGAAGACGAGACGGAGGAGGATGAGAAGAGGAAGAAGATGTGCACAGAGTTCACTGAACCGGTATGTCAGAAATAAATGAATATTGTGTTTTTAGGTTCCTGAAATTGCCATTTAAATCTCTTGTATATTGAGCAACATTAATGAAGTCAAAGTGGCAACAAAAGCAAAATGCCTCAGAATCATTTCAGTTAAGATCTTAAATACTGTGATGCTCCACAAAAGGCGTAAAGTTCTTAAAAGGCACTGATTATGCAAATCTCATCTGCTTCTAAAAAAAGTTACGCCCTGCAGTTTTTTTTTTTAGCAGTTATTAAATGATTTTTGGTGTCTGGAAAATGAGTTGTTTCAAAAACCTCCCAAATATTGACTAACATCCAAAGGCCACTGCGCCGTTTCCTAGCCACCCCACCGAATCCCAGCCCTGTTATCTAGCAACCCAAGCAAATCTCCAGCACATTTGGTCAGCTGGTTTTACCGCTGTGTGCTGTACAATAGCTGCTGGAAAAGAGAAGTGTTTTGTTGTTTTAAAACAGAACAACTTTGATGCATTTTTGTTAGTTGTGAACAAGGCTTCACTTCTGCTTTTCAAAGTGCCTGTTTGCAGCCATTTTCAAGGGCGAGTGTAAATGTTGAGGGCCAGCAGCAGTTTTTTTGGATTTAAAGTGAGACCTAAAGAGACCTTAGGAGGTCAAATAGGCAGAGCTGAGTAGACATGGGAACAATTTTGTACACAAAATGGAATGAACATGTGTTATATAGTCCATAGACCAGAGGTGGGCAATCCTGGTCCTGGAGGACCTGGTGTCCTGCAACTCTTAGACGTCTCTCTGGTAAAACACACTTGAATCCAACAGCTGAATCACCTTCTAAGTACAGTCAGGTTATCCAGAGTCCTGCTAACAACCTCATTATTTGACTCAGGTGTGTTGAAGTAGAGACACATCTAAAAGTTGCAGACCTGGAGTTGCCCATCCTTCCCATAGACTGCTTAACAAGTCTTTCATCGTAAGAATCAGATATTTTACCCTAGAAATCACCTCTTAAACAAACACATTTTCTACTTCTACATCTTGTTGGTCTAAAAATCACTTCTTGCTTGTCATTTCTTGTTTAATTTCTCCGTAGGCGTCTCAGTCTGATGTTGGCGATGAAAGCAACATGGCCGCTGCTCGTATGCAGACCATCGACTCCCCCACAAACACAAATAGCAGATGTGAAATTGCATCAGAGTCAAGTATGATGCCACAGTTTAAAAATGATGTCATTAACATTCTTACTCATCAGTTTTTTTTGTTTGTTTTATTTTTTGTAATTCTCACTTTTTAATGTTTTTCTAGCTTTCAAACACAGCCTGTTTGAATCCCAGCTTGAAGACTACGGCAGCGATGGACTAAAAGTATGTCCTTTTTGACAAATTCACATTGAAAACATGATTTCAATTTGAAATCGTGTTGACATCCGTTATCGTCTCGGTTTCAGAAACTCGAAGATGGCACAATTACCGTTTTGGAGTTCTTCAATCTCTTCAGCATAGATTTTGTCATCCATAATCCCCGGCAGAGTGTCCTTCCTGGCAGAGTGCGGCTCATTTTTGTTTGTATATTCACATTTACGTAATCAAAGCTAAAAAAAAATTTTGATTATTATTTATTTTGTTTTTGCAGCTTCTGGACAACTCGGATGCAACGGCATTGGATTTATTAAAACATAAACATATAAGCCGTCCTAAACAAATGGTGTATGAGGCAGATGTCAAGTCCCTCACAGAAAAAGTAGAAGGGTATGTATTTTGATTTATTTAGACAAAGTTAAACATATCACTTTGCTCAATGTTCTTGTATTTGTCCCTTTTCCAGGCTGAAGTATCGAATGCAAGATTTAGGAAAACCTCTTAAGACTGTAAATAGATCTTTGTGGGAGGAAGTGAACCACTTCACAGAGAAAGAGGTAAAGACTGAATCTTATTTGTTTCATGAATCCAATATTTAATCAGGTTTATGTTGTGTATAACCTTTCTATATTTGTCCCAGATCCAGTAGGTTGACTTCATTACAGGTTCACTGTATTTATTCGAACAACAGGATATTGGCTAACATCAGTCCAGCAGCTCCTGCCCCTAAACATTGAATAAAATATAATAAAAAAATCCTAAACTAACTACAAAGCAATAGCTCTCAATAAGCAGTTAAGTTGTAAAATTGTAACTGTTAATAATGTTAACAGTTAAAAACGTACACAAAACTTGGCAAAATTACTCATGAAAAACACTGTATATGATTTAATTTGTCTAAAATATATGAAAAAGACACAGAGCTGATCCCAATTCACAGCAGTTAGAACGGCAACAGAAAGAGGGGGAAGGTGTGTCCTGTGGTGGCGAAGGGGTTAAGCACAACCCACATATGGAGGCCTCTTCCTCCACGTGGCCATTTCAGGTTCGATTCCCCGCCTGGCGACCTCTTCCCCCTCTCTCGTTACCAACTTTCCTGTCAACTAACTATCAAATAAAGGCCACTAGAGCCAATAAAACCTTTAAAAAGAAAGAAAGAAAGAAATCACCTGTTGCTATGGTAACCACCAATTGCCAAGGGTAGCATCGGTGAGGAGCTATCGCTTTCCGGTTGCTACGGTAACCAACAATTGCCAAGAGCAGCATAGGGGAGGAGCTATCGCTTACCGGTTGCTACGGTAACCACCAACTGCCAAGAGTAGCATAGGGGAGGAGCTAGCGCTTACCGGTTGCTACGGTAACCACCAATAGCCAAGAGTAGCATAGGGGAGGAGCTAATTTCCAATTTAATTAATTTCTAATTTCAGTAATTTCCCGGCTGGGATGAATAAAGTATTTCTATTCTATCGCTTACCGGTTGCTACGGTAACCACCAATAGCAGCCTAAAATCTTGTTCCATGTGTAACTTTTTTGCTTTTGTCACCAGCTGAGATCTTTCGGCGCTAAGCTAAAGGAGAGAAACAACTTCTTCAGAAAAAACAGCAAAGTTCAGAGTCACGAAATGAAGGAGCAGCTCTACGCAAACCTTGTTCGAGTTAATCTGGTGAGACTCTTTCCAACAATATTATCTTTAAGGTTGTGTTCAGGAACAGTTTTTATGTTATTTTTTGTTTTTTTTCTCAGGAGGAACAGCAGAAACTGAGGGGAACAATCAGTCAGGCTGATGAGATGATTCAAACTCTGGACGGCTGCATCAGCGAGTTGGAAGCAGGTGAAACATCGGAAAATAACAACCTGCAATTATTACGCTCCATATATTATGAACTCTACTCAAATAATGAGGGTGTTTTTAGTTTTTCACACACAGATTTTCGTTCTAGCTTTATTCTAGTAAAAATGAAATATTTTGTGTTTCATTGAAATTAGATGAACTATCGGGGAGAAAACAGCATAAGAAAGGTCAGGTTGATGTGTTTTCCTTTTCCTACAGAACTGGATGCAGTTATGGAAACTGGCTCAGAAAACAAACCTAGTTTAAAATCACTACAGGAAGGTAATTTGTGACAAGTCTCATCTACTTTGCTTGTTTTTTTCTAACTTATTTGAACCTAAATAATGAAATTGTGTTTTCTAACAGAAATGTCAAAGGTCACTGAGACTCTGGCTGACCATGAAAGGTAAGTTAAGATTATTTATTCCTCTTTCCATGTTAGCTTCATAAAGATTTGCACATATTAAGTTTTAATTTTATTAAGTCTAACAGGTAATTTTGGTTTCTCTTAGACAAATATCTGAACTGGATTTGGAGAAAGAGAGAAATTCAAGCGAAATAACGAAGCTGAAAGCTGAAGAGAGGAAGCTGGAAAACTACATTGATGCTCTGAACATGTCCGTCTGTTTTCAGGGGGGTTTTCATGCTGTTGTGTCAGAGAATATTGGAGATTAATTTGATTTATTTTATCAGGCTGAATGAATGGAGGCTTGAGGAGAAAGATGACAAGAAAGACAACTGTTCGGTTTTCACGTTCCTCCATAAGACCTTGTTCCTGCGGTTGGTGTATGAAAAGACCAAAGGTGAGATTTCTTTAGCTACCTCATAGTCTGATGCTTAAATATTTAATATTTAGTTAAATTATTACTACTATTGATCTTTGAAATGGGGTTACCATGACCAGTTGAGAAAAATATGGTATTTGTTTTATTAAATGTCCACTCTGGATGGATGTGAGGAAAGAAAACCAAGTTTGACATTGTTGTAGGGCTGTAATATGCAATATCTCACACATTTGTGACAAATTGGGGTCCAAAAATGTTAAGTTGAAAATAAGTGTGGGTTAGAATTTTTAATTCAAATTTTTCTTTTAATGAAAAATTTATTCTACTGTCAAAATTTCTTCTTTTTTCAGCTAAACATTAAACCAAATATTGTCTGACTTCAGTACAAAAATATCAAAAATATTTTGGGCCTATTATTTTTCTTAGGAATTTTTATATATATACAGGTATATATACATATATATGCATATATATATAGTATATTTTTAATGAACTCTTGGTAACAAGACATTTGTCATTTTTTCTTTAAAAAATGTTAGCTAAATTTAACGTAAATCTTTTTATGTTTTTTGTCTTATTTACTGTCAGATTAAAGTAAAAGCAAACAAATGCTGAATAGCTTCTACTTTTAACATGAATTAAAATGTATTTTATCCATTTATCCGTCCCTCTGATCATTCATATTTTCTTCCTCTTCTTTTCTGTTCTTTACATCATTTTTATTTCTTCTTACTAAAAACATTTTATTAGGAAGTTTCATCTAATATCCTTTTTTTTTTAAAGGAAACGATGCTGACAGCAAATCTGAGAGGAAAATAACAAACATCAGCTTCAAGTTTAATCTCAGTGGTGAGAAAATAATCAGTGTTGCTCTTGTTATCTCTAATCTGACCCTGATTAATCTGACCATGATCGTGTTTGTATCTAATTTTGTTTTAAACTTTATTTATTTATTTTTATTTTTCCCCTACCAGATGAGAAGTCGCAGTGTCAGGCTCGTCTGGTCCATAAACTAGTTTCCCAGTTCATTGAGGGAGAGTCTGACTGGGAGGAGAAATATCCCACCAGTGATCAAGTCCCACAGGTTGGTGTGAAAACACGTCTGTTTAGAGAGTCACATTCAGCTGTTATAATTCCTGCTTAAACTTTAAAAACAGACAAAAGTACGAAAAATCCGCTTTAGCTCACAGTTTTCTGCTTATAAATGATTAGACTGATTTAAATAATAGCATATGAAGCCCCTTGCATGATGGTGTGTTTATATCCGGAAACTCCACGCATGCGCACAACGCTGGAGAGGGAGAGAAAAAAGCCGATTCCTTTCCGTGGTTTTCGCGCCGTCCGTCATCGCCGCGCTGCCGCGGTGGGACAGACTGAGACCTGGAGATGTAGGAATAATTTAGTGCAGCGCAGGAAACGGACATTAACGCGGAAAAACGACTCCAAACCACTTTTCTTCTCCCGCTCCGTTTGCGACGTCGGCTCCGCTACGCGCAGGCGTGTTGCCATAGCAACTGTCAACAACGCCACCTTTCAGGATTCAACACGGAAAACGAGAAACACTCGGAACGTTTTCCGCACAAATAACAGAACATTCAGTCCGTTAGTTGCAATATTAAGTTCTCAGGCTTGATGCGATTAGCAGTAAGGTAATGCTGTGGTAGATTAGCTATCGCTGCTGTTAGCTAAGCCAGTGGTTTCCAAACATTTTCTGGGCCCCTATGGATTACAAATAGCTGTGGTTGAACGACTTATGTGGGGGGATCAACTCTTTTTGGGGGCAAAATGAATGTATAGCTGAACATAGAGAACATCGGTGGCCTACAGGCTACTTGTTAAGCTTAAGGCGATGTATTGATATTAGCTAGTCATCTTTTACCTACTTTACCTGCATCCAACAGCTTTACTCAACTCAGTTGGTTAGTTTTGGGGGAAAACTGTGAAAAGTTCTTTGCGTTTTGCTGGTTTGCTGCCATGATTCTAACACACCTGTAGCTCCACACAGCAGCATCAGGTCTCCTTCACTGCTGAACAGGTGTAAACCCAGCGATAGCGTCTCAGCCTCATGTAACGTTTAAAGGCGGCTCGGAAAAACACGTTACCACATGTTAACAACGGATTAAACCCTTTTAACTGCTGATAAAAGTGACAGAGGACACAGATATGGGAAGTGCAGAAGCCCCTACTGTATCAAACTGACAGAGGAATAACAGAGAGTTGACCATTATAAGGTAGAAACCCAGTGCATACAGCGTTCAGGCTTTTATTTTTTCCATCCAGACGGCTTCCCGCCCCCCACAGTTTGGAAACCTCTGAGCTAAGCTAACACTGCGGTGCTTCATTAGCTAAGCATGCAGATTGAGATGGGGGGCAGGATCCTGTGACGTCACCTGCAAGGGGTTCATATGTTTAACTGCAGGTGAAATGGTTTTCCATATGTGTTGCTACGCTGAATTAGTGTTTTGTCCGTTTTCCTGCAGCTTCTCCAGGACGTCAGCCTGGTGGTGAGCCGCTGCCGCCTGGTTGGAGAGGAGCTGCGGCTCCTGAAGATGTGGGGAAGTCTTCGCTTTGACATCCTCCACATCAGCTGCTCCCACACACAGTGAGACTCGCCTCCATTACCAACCAGCATCAACCATTTAGACCCACAGTTTACTGGTTGGACTGTAGAATTTGGCTATATGAAGAATTTTATTTAAAAAAAAGGAAATGCTCAGTTTTACTTTCTGCTATATTTTCCGTCCTGATGGATGAATGTGTGTTTTGCATCATTTTAAAAGCAAAGCTGTGTTACATGATATCTCTAAATTTTGACCCGGTTCCGATACGTTCTGGAAACATCATCATAAACACTGTTTTTGCGTCTTTCTTCTCCTCTAGAATCCAGGTTGTCTTCAGCAGCCTGAAGAAGCTTTCCAAGTTTGAGGTCGTCTTCGGTGTCAGGTTGACTGACCAGATCTGCGTCTTCCATGTGCAAAGCTTTAAAAACCTGATCGGAAACGCAACGTAAGTGAAGCAGAGATGGAAATCAACAGGTCAAATTCAGGAAACTAGTAAAATTATGAAATATTTTATGGGGAGAAATTACAATGAGAAGATTTTCAACCTGCGGCTTTAGTTCATTTTCCTTTTTCATCATAATTTTCCATTCCTTGGCTGGAAAGACAGTCTCAGACTTTATTCTTTAGAAAACTTCTTGATCAGAACTGATAAAAATGGTTATTGTCTTATCAATTAATTGTAAAAATTTGGTCATTCAAATATTTCAGTTAAAGTGTATTTATGTTGAAAATCTAAATCAGAGAATGTTTTTAGATTATTTATTGCTTTAAAATGCCTGAATCTTCTCCACAAAATTGACTCAGGTTTGTTGAAGTAAGAAAAAACCTAGAATACAAATGATAACAACCGTTTATCTGAAAGTTTTTCTGTTGTAAATGTATCACTGTAACATTTCAAACTCTGTCAGAACCAACTAACATGATTAATTTTTAATAATTGTGGTTTATTTGTAGGGTCCAACAGATTGAGGAAGTTGTGGCTTCGCTCAGTCCAGGAAGGAACCTGTTTACGAAGATCATCAAGAAAATTCATGAAACTCTTCTTTCTTAAAATCAAAACGTCTCAGATCGCATTTAGATCCCAGGTTCTTGTAATCAAACGTTGTAAATATAGAAATTAACGACATAACACTTTTGGCTTTTTTTTTTATAAAATAAAGCAAATATAAATATGTTTCACTTACTTTTTTCCCCACATTATCAAATAAGTCATAACCGTCTATGTTTAAGTTTCTTTGTGAACAAAGCTTGGTGCATTGTTGAAAAATAATGTAAAAATGTGGTCTTTTAAGCACAAGCAGTGAAAACATGACCTTTATTTTTAACAGTAGCATCTGAAAACTGTCACATATGAGAATTTAAAACAAAACTTAGAAAATATCCTAATAAAAATTGAGCTTTATTTAATTTTTCTTAGAGATTATTCCTTGTTTTCATTTTCTCCTGTAGTCTAAAAACAGTTTTCTAGTTTAGTTAGATGTTGAATATGTACATGTTACACCTCTGCCAAAAAACTCCGAAATTTTGAGATGCATTTCAAAAAATGTTCTGGGAAACGACAACATTTGAGTTTAAAATTTGCTAGAAAGAAACTCAAAATTTGAGATTGTCAGGAAATTTCTCAGAAAAACGTGGAAATTTCTACATTTGAGAAATCTAAAGTTTGGTTGAAAACTCAGATTTTGAGATGAATGTCAGAAAAAACTTGGGAATTTATAAGTTTCAAATGTTTTCAACTTTAAAATATTCTCTCGGTTTCAAAAACTTAAATTTTCATCAGTAATGGTAACCTTTTTTCCTAGCAAATCTTTTGACTTTTAAAATTGAGAAATTTACAATTTTTCTGAAAATGTTTTAGATTTTTATTCACAATAATACATTTTAATTGAAGAGTTTTTTTAAACACTCAGGGACGCAACAAATAAGTTAAAAATATAACAAACCACCCATCCATCCATCCATCCATCCATGCACTTTCTTGACACCCTTGTCCCTTTGTGGGGTCGGGAGGGTTGCTGGTTCCTCTCCAGCTAACGTTCTGGGCAAGAGGTGGGTCACCAGTCAGGGCAACACAGAGACACACAGGACAAACAACCATGCACACACACTCACACCTAGGGGCAATTTAGACAGACCAATTAACCTGACAGTCATGTTTTTGGATGGATGGATGGATAACAAACCATCAGAAGCATATTTTGGCAATAGCTGGTAGTTAAATGCTAGTTATTTAACTTTCCTAAGGCAGAAGGAGGCTCTGCTGATCAGCAGCGGCTCTGAACCGACATGCAGACGGAGGCAGAGATCCTCAGACCCTCAGGATGAAGCTGGACTTGGTGTCCAGATGTTGTCAAACCATATTTTTATAAGAGCGTAAAGCTGCCAGGTTAGAAGCTTCAATACGCAGGAGGACGCTGATCAGTTTGGGGGAGTTGAGGGATAAAAATACCCCGACATAATGTCACATTGTGGCACGTTACTCCTGTAGTCTTATTTCTTAAGGATTTTTTCGGCACTAGTTTATTTGACAGCAATGTGACTGTAGGGGTCAGAGAGCTGAGAGGCCTGATGGGCCCAGTGACTGGAGGACGGGAGTCGGACTCCTGATTACCGCTGGCTAAAGTCTCTGTATGCGAGGCGCCGCGCTAACCATCCCAACGCCCCTATTGCGGGAGCCTATGCTGTAATTTACAGTTTCTCTTTGTTAAATTATTTACATTTTTATACAATGTGAGCTTTCTGGCGATCTCACCTGGTCCATCTTCTTTCATTTCCTTGGAAAAATCTGTCTTGTCACGTGATTCCGACTAGTCGACTGGCCCAGAAAAAAGTCATTGCAGAGAAAAGAATCGACTAGTCGACTAATTGGTGCAACACCTACTCCTGACCCCATTAAGGGACAAGGGTGTAAGAAAATGAGTGGATGGATGGATGGATTACAATTACTAATTATTCACATGTTGTATTCAATCATTTACACATGAACATGAAAGGTACAACAATATGTCAAAGAACATTACTAATAAATTGGAAATACTTAAACTACCCACTTGTTCAATGGAACTTGGTTGAACAAGCTCATCACCTGCTTCACCATCAGTTGTTTCTGATGAAAGGTTTTCTGTATAAGCCTGTATTTGCGGGAGAAAAACATGCAAAACCACATGAAAAAAGCATGAAGACTGTTGATGGAGTCTTCAGTGGAGTCAAAACTTGTGCAGGTCACTTGGAAGAGAGCATGAGGAATAAATAATCCTGTTTTCCTCTCAGCTTGTGTCACGTGTTGAGAAACGGTAAGAAAAAAAATGAATACACCCTTTTTTTCAATGAGAATTTGTCTTGTCTTTTGTTCTCTTTATTATTTTTATTGTTCATTGTAGACGTATTTGTCATGTGCATGTCTTGCCAGTGGGGGCGCTCTTGTGCCGCTGTGGCTCTAACACGGAGAACGAGTCTCCTGGCTCTGCGCATGCGCGGCTCAGAATAAACGAGCCCTTGCCGTAGATTCACTGTAACGACTCGCTTCCTCCGTGATCCACACTTAGCATAAACGGCAACTTTTTAACGGGCCATTTGAGATGTTCTGTGGGTTTATGGTGATTGATCAATGTGTTTGTATCTCTAGTGTTTTTGTTTCTCCTGACGATGTACTCATTTGGGCTTGATCTTTTTTATAACCTCTGTAACGGTTCCGACGTTAACGGACCTTACCAAGCCCCGCCCAGAAACGCCCCTCATGTCTCACAACCCAAAGCCTTAACGCGCCTAGTTAACATGGCGCCGACTGACTGCAGAGTATTTCTGAGTCGATTAGTTTAGCATTTCTGCCGGATTTTCACAAAATATCAGCCACGACATGGACAGGGGAACCAACCAAGATGATCATGTCATCTTGTTTGGAGACATTAAGGTGTTTGAGCCATAGACATTAATACGTAGACCCCTCATGGAGCGCTGAGTCGTACGTAACAGCGCCCGCCATCTTGCATGTGGCAGCAGGGCGATCGGAGCTCCTTAAGTTCTGAGCTGTGTGGATTTATTTCAACCGTTTTATGAAACAAACTGGATCCATTAGGATTATCTTCCCCAGGTAAGGATGAAAGATCAGAATTACTTGACTTTGCAGCCAGA
>CAEGAF010028115.1:0-21672 GCA_903067075.1 Micropoecilia bifurca | reverse complement strand
ACAGTCCTGCAAACACATCAGGCTGCAGAACACAGAAGGATCAATTACAACACATTTTACAGGTGAAAAAACTTACATTGTGTATTCAATATATTCATTTTTCAAAAGTACAATATACTATCAGAGAATTGTACAAACTGTCAATGTATTAAAAGTTTACAAACAATATGCTTATGAAAATTAGCACAATAAAACAATAGGTACACTTAAGAGCAGTGGTGCCAAAGTCGGTCCTTGAGGGTCGGCATCCTGCATGTTTTAGTTCCCTCACACCTGCATCAAATGATGGCTCATCAGAAGGTCTAAGCAGAACACTGACTTACTGAGGAGGTTGTTACTACCATGAAGAAAACTAAAGCATGCAGGATGCCGGCCCTCGACGACTGACTGTGGACACCCTGCTGCAGAGGAAATGTGAAACATATTTCACCAAGAACTGAGTATTGTTTTAATACAATGTCATATTCCAGTATTACTGCAGACAGGCTGACATTTCTCCCTCCTAAGAACAGTGAGGATCAATGACAACATTCCCATTCACTGCACCACTGCACCTTACAGAAACCTACAAAAAAACAGAATAAAACAATATAGCAATTAAACAGAAAAGGCACTTGTATCTTAAAGAGTACAGAAAAACGGCAAAGAAAAAAAATAAGACAATTTTCAGACGCTGTGGACTCGCTATGTATGTGGCGTCATCAGAACTAATGATGATTGGGGCCAGATGCCTGGGGTGGAAAAACATTTCTGGGTGTCTTCTTAAATATTAGATTAACAAGGGGAATAAATTCTATCCAACTATTTTCAAATCAAATCATATTAAGCACATAGTGTTGGAAACACACCAGTTTTGCTGTTACATATGTGACCAGCTGCTCAGTGCAAAAAGTGCCTTCTACCATGAAGACGATGTGGAGGTTCATCCTCAGAGCTGGTTGGTGATCTGGTGGAGCCAGAGCCTCTTCTGAGACAGGAAAGTCTTTAAGTTTTCTAATAACTGATTCCTGGCTTCTTCTTTCATTTTAATTTGCTTATACTGCAAAAATATGTTGAAGATAATAACAATGATGAACGTATGAGAGGCCCCAGGGGCCAAAACTTACAAACACTCTCACCTATACTATCAAACTCTCTTATAGAGTTTAATTGCAACAGGCGTTAACCACATTGGACCCCCAGGCAGGAAAAGGTGGGTTTTCACGGACAGAACAATAGCTGAGAGGCAGCGACTCACTGAGGCAATGAACATTTTAAATAATATTGTTATGCTCCTACAGTGTCAGCATGATCAGAAATGCTAGATAGAAGCCGACAGTCAGCATCAGAACCCCCGTCTGTCAACGTGGTAAAACTAGCCGCACAAGGACAAAGAAAGCCCACAGCATCACTATTTTTTAGGCAGGCAGATAAAGAACAACTTGCACAGACTGAATAGCTATGTAAATGCACTGAATCGGTTAAACAGTTTTTAAATCATGTCATATGCGTTTTCAAGAATGTAAACTATAGGAGACATGACAAGCTTTACACACTTTTCTTCGAGTTTTCAGAAAGATATGTAGACAAAATACGTGGACACTCTGACTTTTTGGACCTTCTTTTCCCCAAAACAATGGGCGTATGAAAGTCAACCAATTGTCTGTGGTGTGTGTTGTATGTGTGAAGAAGCTGTATGAAAATATATTACATCAAAAACTTTCTAAATATTTTAGTTTTAGAATCTAAAGTGAATGACATCAACATTCAATGTTAAATATCATGTAGTACAAAAAAGTGATTAAATCTTCTAAAATGAATCATAAGTTAAAATTCAATAACTAAGTCCAAGTTCTCCTGGCCTTTTTAAATGTATTGTCAGTTCTGTTAGACTACATAGCTAATCTATCCAAAAAGGGCTCGGTTTTCAAAATTTGTGTGCCAGAAAATGAACTACAGAATATAGTTGACTTTCAAGTCATTCAAAACTACTCCTGAGCAAGTTTCTTGTTTAGTTGTTGCTTTGGGGTATTGAATAAGTTTATTAAAAAAAATAACTGAAGAACAGTTAAAATGTTTCTGTAACATTCAATTAATTGAAGAAAAGCTCCATGTGGTCAACATAGCTAAAGTGCAGTATAATATAATTTCATCTAATTTGAAGAGTCAGTTGCAAGCCCACATACAGAGAATGTTCTTTACTGCAGAACATGTGATGGCCCAAGGTGCATCTATATAAGAGAAACTATCAGAGATGGAAGAAACTCATGTGACCACTCTGTTGAGGCCAGAGGGGAGCTTACATAAGAGCAGTGTGAGTAGACATAAATATATTGACATATTATTTTGAACAATAAGCACATTTACTGACTGCAGAATTAATTGTCAAAAGCTTCAATAAATCAGCAAATATTAGAGATTAAACTTAAGCACGTGGAAACCCCTACTGCTACCCATTTACCTTTCACTAATATTGTAGAAATAATTTTTCACCACCTGCTAAGTAGGTGGTGAAAAAGTATAATTTTGTGATTGATATGATCTTTGCAGGTTGTTTGAAATAAAAGAGAATAGATTAAAAATTCAGCCAGGTGTATTATTTGTTTGTTTTGATTTTAATAATTCATATGTTAACAATGCTGCATCAGCCTCTTGACATTCTGGATCGTGTTTGCTTGTTGTTACAATCAAATTCCGCCAGATGGTAGAAGAAAGCCTAATTTCCAATATTAGATATTCAGACCTGTCTGATGATTGTGACGTCCAGCCAGTATTGTATGATGCACAAGCTAATATTCTGATCAGAAAGTTTAGTATGTGTTCATCCTCTGTGAAGATAAGCTCTTTTTAAAGCTTTTTGCACTTCACTTTACACGGCCCATCTGTGGTGAAGATACAACAAAAGTAACCTGAAGAAACTTTATGTGGCCTAATGATGTCATGAGGCTCCTACTCAGAGAGCCTGGATGGAGCAGAGCTGCTCACATGTTAGCACATAATGATGCTGCCACATGTGCAGCTGTGCTCAGAAATCTGAGCACAGCTGCATTTATACATGTATAAAAGCATGTGTAGGTTATCTGTGTCATGCAATAATTTTAGCAGCCATTTTAGTAAATCCTGTTTTTAGTACAGTGAGATTTTTCTCAAGATTGTGGAATCATTGGTGTCATTTATTTGTGACAGTGAATATGTCAAGTTTATTTTTATTTTTCTCTTATTTTGTTTTTACCTTTTTTTACTATGGACCTTTTGTGTCTGGAATAATGATTGATCGACTGATTGATCGATTGATTGATTGATTGATTGATTGATTGATTGATTGATTGATTGGAACAGTTTCTCCTCCCCTGACTGTCTCCTCCCCTCAGTAGTTCTTCAGATAAAGGCAGACATTGGCCCGTCAGTGTCTGTTGTATTTCATTACCTCTCTGCTTAAACTCAGAGCTGAAGCAGAAACGATACTTCAACGTTTTCCGTCATCTGACTAGTAGCTACTTGTCTTCTCCACTTTATTCACCAAAAACTGTTCAGTAAGCTCTGCAGTTAGCCGCCTTATCTCACTGCGCGAGAGGCAACTGCGTCATGCGTCACGGGCAAAAGGTCAAAGGTAACAAGGTGACCGGAGGGCTTATTATGTTGTACGAAAAAAACAACTAAATAATTTTAGTACATGTTATTATTAGAAAAATAATAATGCCAATAAATAAATAAATAAATACATAAAAATAAAAATTTGGCCAAAAGGGGACTTGTGGGCGAGGAGCTAACGGGGCGGGACCCGCCTCTGAAGGTGAGGCAGCCAATTACATTCCATCGATGTAGTGCAGGCGGGATGTCTGGAAGGAAAGAGGAGAGGATGTCCTACGTACGCAGACACGCGCGTGTATGGAAGTAAATATGTGCCATCAGAATTTGAATAAAAAGTGCATCTGAAACTTGAATGTTGTATATCTGCGCTTACTTTTTCAATGTCAAAATTAATTCAAAACATAATTTTGACCTAAAAAAACATTTAGTGTCATTATTTGTACATGTTTGCAATTTTCATTTGTTAAAAAAAATCACATTTCAGAGTGATGGAATTTAGATAATTCAATTTAATATATATATATAGCTATATGTATATTCGATCAGGATACCTGACATCACCTGTACAGATTCCCCACTGGCAGTGAAGGACCATTATTTTTTGAGTCCTGACGCAAAAACTTTCTGCCTGTCTGCTAGTCCACAATGTTCATTATCATGAGTTTACTACTGTAGCTTGTGTTTGTGAGACGGTCACGCATGTGGCTGTGATGTAAAATGGGCATTAGCCAATGAAACAAGGCCCCTGTGGTAAGGTCCATTATAACCACAACCCCATTCTGTTCATTTAATGTATTGTTCATGTGAATTCATCTATGGATAAATTAATGGTCATTATAGCGTCATTCAAACTACTGCTTTTTTATCTGGACAATATTAATTTACATTCTTTTTAGTTTGCGGTACAAAACGTCGTTCTGTTACCTAACAACATTAGAACAGTGATTCTTGAGAATAGGGACAAAATGAGTATTAATTTCCCCCAATTTTTTTATTATTTCTCAACCGTATTTAAGGAAATATTACAAATAATGTTTTAGAAATGTAAAGATGTTAAGGTGCAGGCTCCCAGTTGCAACATTTAAAAAAAATAAATAATTTTAATCGACCTGACCCAGAACTTTGTCATCAACATCTGACAAAAATCAATATAAAATGATTTTTTAAAATACTCTATTAGTGATATTTTTACTAATTTTACAGACAAATGCTTCTCAAGACACAAAATAAATATTACTAAAAAAAACAAAAAGTCCATCTGACAGAGTTGACACAGAACTGAAGGTGGTGACAAACTGAGTAAAATGAAAAACTTGGTACATGTGAAGTAATGCAATTTATGTAAAATACATGAAAATGAATAAATCGCACATTTAAGTGAGATTTGACAACAATTTCACTGAAAGAGTCTCAAAAACTCTGATGGAGTTGACAAAAATCCAAACTACCTCAAAAGGCACATCACTGTCTTTTGGTTGTGACATGTATATATTGCTGCAGTTGAGTTTTGTGAACAGTTCTTTACTCTGTGAAACGTGTCCAGTTTCAAAATTCAGCATTTATGAAATGTAAAGCTAAGTGCTGATCATATTACCACACAGGTAGAATTTGTGCTTTGGAAAAGTGAATTATAGTGTTTTTATGGTTGACATGTTAAAGAACTAAAATGTTCTAAATTTGTGAGTTGATTGTTCTTTTTTCTTTACTGAAAAGGAATAGTGGGTACAGTGGTGTAGGACCTTCATTTTCTTGCATTATAAGAATCAGAAAGTTAAGTTTATCTTATGTCATTTATTTTCTAATACTTCAAGCATAGATGAACATTCAATAAAATATTGCATAAAAACAGTTTCCGTTTCATATTTCCTGTACATATATATTTCCTGAAAAACATCTCAGGTAATTACTAGTCACTTTAAAGAACACAACTTACTGTCGAGACTGCGATAAATGATGAACAGTATTCGTAAAAAAATATGCTAAGTTAATAACAAAATGACTTTATATTTTTACTTAATTGCCATATTGAAATGCAATTATTGAACAAATGAACACCAATACATTGAGATCTCAAACAAGACCAAAGCCAGTCTCAACCGATTTAAGACACACCATCATGTCAGCATACAGAGCCTGGTGGGTAGAATAATGGCTTGGAAGGCGTAAACGTTCACTGCAGGTGGATGAAGTGGGCATGTGGTTTGGTCCAGTTCACTGCACAACTTCAGGCTTCAGTTCCTGGCATGGAACCTCCCAGCCAACCCAAAATCTCATGACCTGGTGCAGATTGTCTGAAGATGCTAGGAAAAGTATAAATCGTTTTTTTAGATACATGGTGAGTTTCCTGTAGAATGGAATTATTCATAAAGCCGACTTTGAGATATGAGTTCATGCAAATGTCTTTTCTATCTAAGGAACTAATCCATATGAATGTGATATCCTTCAAAAATCATTTGAATACCTTTTGCCATGTTCACTAATCAACCTGAAAAGCTTTATCAGCTTTATCTGTGCAGTGTTGTAAGACATGATTATCAGAAAATGAATGTACTATATTATGCTGGTACGTATTGCGCATCTTATTCTCAAAATAACAAATATTGTTCAAATGTTTATGCAGACATTTTACCTTCTTCGAGAAACTGACAGAAAAACCCTGTCACCTGCGTAGTTTCTGCTTCCAAGACATCATCGCTGTCGTCACTGCTATCACTTTGCTTCACCTGTGGCCAAATGATTGACTGCAGGACCATCTGTAATTGTAGAAATAGAAATAGCTCCAAATGATCACAGAGTCTATTAAAAATACGATCCAGAAAAAGTTCTCTGAAAAGAGAAAAAAGAAAAAAAAAGTAAAAAATATTTTCAGTAAAATAAAAAAGAAAGTATTTTGAAATCAGTAGGTCAGTATTGAGAAATCACAAGTTAAATAATGATATTTAATCCAAAATAAGTCAACAGATGTACTTACAAGCAATTTTTTTTTCAAAATTAGTTAAAATCAAATGAAAAAACAAAGAGGTTGAAAAAGTTGAAAAAGAGGTCAAAATTGAAAAAGTAAGTGCAAAATATACAACATTCAAGTTTCAGATGCATTTTTTAATTCAAATTTTGATGGCACATATTTACTTCCATACCCGCGCAAAAACCAACTGCATCGCACGAGCAGATAAAGTGAAAGGCAGCAGACTTAGTCAGTATCCGTCACTTGTAGCTACAGACTGTCCCTCTTGTCTCGGACCACTAGCGTCCTCTGCGCCTCTATCATGTCTCTGTCCGCCGTGTCCAGGCTGTTCAGCACTTCTCTCAGGACCAGAGTCGTTCCTGCGGCTAATCTGACGACCAAACCTGCCAAAGAAAACTTGTCTGCTGGGGTAAGTTTAGAGCCGCGACACCTGCAGTCACTGCCTTACCTCCATGGGCCCATATGGGGCCCACACCCCATATCTCATCCTCCCATAGGTCGTTGTTAATCTCTAGCATATAGCTTGATTTAAAAGGTGTCTGGGTTATGTGACATCGGCTTAACTGCGCCAAACTTCTCAACTCTTTATTTTTTCCCTCTCAGGATTCATTTTAGACAAGCCTATATATAGAATATATTACTGGGTTATTATCTTTGTTCCCGGGAGAAAGACTCATTGCGTCCCGACTAGAAGTTTATCTATATTTAGCCGTTTAAAAAAAAAAAAAAAAGTGCGTCAGTATCTCGCCATTGTTCCGCCCAAATCCATCACGTACACTATCAAATACATAGCACGCGCCACTGAGTGAGGCGCGCGCGCCTCAATATCACTAAACTGCGGAGCGTCACGTTCTGTAAAGACTCTGTGGGTTTTTCCACCTTCTTCTGTAAATTTGTTGAACTTTTTTCTCATGTTCCAGCGGAACCGGCCTACCGAACAGGTGTAGCGCTGACCGGCCCGGTTGACGAGTCGCTTGTTTTCAACCACTGCGTTATTAAATTCACAGCCTTAACTATTCCCTTCCAGTTGTGCTCTTACAACCACGATAATAAACTTAATAGCTGAGCTTACAGCTGGAGAACAGAAATTTCTGTTGCAAAATTATATCAATCAATCAAATTTTATTTGTATAGCACATTTCAGCAGCAAGGCATTTCAAGGTGCTTTACATAATCAAAGAAAAAATAAAAACAGCATATGACATTGAATAAACAGTAAGAAAGAGAGAGATTTTTTTTTTAAAAAGATCTCATATTCTGTTGTTTTAATGTATTATTGCATGTAGTTAGTGTGTGCTAGTCTCAGAATGCTCCTGGGATTTGTTCTTCCAATCTTTCTTTGTATATTTTGAAACAATATTGACAATAAAACGAGACTATGACTGTGTCTCTCCATCCAGGAGCAAGCAATAGGGCTGGCAGCCTTTTTCACCGCCATCCTGGTTCCCTCCTTCTGGATGATGGCTCACATAGAAGACTACAAGAAGAAATAATAGGGGGACAGGAAAATGTAGGAGAATGGAGTTCCAGTTAATCTTTCTCCAGCATCTGATGAAACCAGATGATGGTCTTCTTTGACCCGTTCCAACATTTGGGTGGTGATAACATTCTCCAGCGCTCCCACCAAAAATACATACAGATTAAACACAAGCATTGTTGTGTTCTTGTTGCTGATGGTGATGTAGATGGAGTAGATTGTTATAGTTTGCCTTACGACAAATAAAAAATAATCACCAGAGATTCCCAGAGTCCAGAGTAGTTCTTCCTGAAGTCTTTATGAGAGCAGCAAACAGTTTAAAACTGCAACAGCTTGTGTTCAGAGGAACCTCACACAGAGAAGCTGAAACTCTGACTCTTGCATATTTGAAATGATGTTCTTTCAAATTTAACAGATTTGTGTGATTTAGCTGGAAGTAAGTAGCTTAGTACAGCTTCTACTATCTAACGATGGAAAGTGTGGATGTGATAGGCAAACAAACAAAAAACAAATCAAAAACACAATTTTCTTTATCAAAATTGTCCACATTGAGGCCTTTCCATGTTTGTTCCACTCTTCTGTATGCCGACTGTACAGCACAGGATCAACTTTCAAATATAAAATGTAAAAAGTTACTTGTTCCTTTGAACCTTAGAAAGAAAACACTGATATTTGCCTCGACTGTAACCCATTCATACACACCCACAACATGGTGTCCTGATTAGACAACAACTGATAAAGGTTCAGCATTTCTTACATCTGTAGGCAAAAAAGTTCCTGTAAAAATCCATGTTCACATCTGCTGGATAAAATATATATATATATATATATATATAGAATAATATTTAAGAAGTTCACTATCTGTGTTATGAGCCCGTTGGTAAATAAAATAAATAACTGCACAAACTTCACTGAATGAAACATAAAATGACATGGCCCACAGCGAAGGAAGGGAAAACATGTTGACACTACTTCCTGGTTCTGCGTCAGGCAGTTATAATTGTTTCAGAATGGACCTTGTTCCAATAAAAATGTAATTATTAACTTATGTGGAAAAAACATTCTCACTGAACTTTGGCAATTAAGCTCTGATCTCAGCATTGCATGTATTTTTTGTTCCCGGAATTGTATTAAATATTTTAATTACTGATGAATATAATGAAATATTTCATTTCCAAAGAACGAATGGAAAATCCTCCTGCTGTTACCGAACCAGTCCTGCAGGTGGCAGCAGAGGCTGGTACTACATGTATTTGTCCACTACAGTTTAAGTCTTGGCACTTTTTCTCATATCTGGTTGCAGAAGCTAGATTAGGAGTCTGCAACCAACTTATAGCTCATTAATGTTTTGTTTTACATTTTCATTACTATATGAAAATACATAATATTGACATGATACGTGTCAATTTTTCTCGGTCTCAGTTATTCTGGACATTCAAATCCTAAGTGGTTAAATAAAAGGCAACTCAACAACTGAGCAAGTCCAGCTGCTCTTTTTAAAATATTGTAGCATTGCAGGTGCAAAAGGTTTTAAAATCTTTCCATTTATGTCAAACAGCTGGTTGTGGTGACTTCACCTGTTAGCATGATATCCTGTAAACAGATGACATATAAAGGTAAAATAAAAAACTACCAGCTACATTTAGCTCCAAGAATCTGCTTAACTCAACATCTCTGCTGTAGAATCATGAAGATGTTTATTTCTCTAAATACATTTTCTACTTTTCATTGGTGATGAGAAATTACCATGACTAAACAAGAAGTCATTATATACCCATCGTTAAATGTAAGGAACATGAGTTTGTTTTTTTCCAATAAAGAAAATCTGAAGACGGAGCCTTTACATGCATTAAGCTCCCTTTATTATGATACTATCATAATACTCTATTTATGATGATACTGCAAAATAGAGTATCACAATCAATTCCCTTTGCAGGTGACCTCATTAGTAAGCAGAGATCTTAATCCGTCCAGTAAAGAGGTCAGATGTTTGGGACGGGCCTGTGGTAAGTCTGGAGGAGAGCTGCAAAGATCCACGACTAGGAAGAAGGAACTGCTGACATGACAATTCTTCACAAATTCAGCCTTAAAGGAAAAGTGGACAGAAGGAAGAAAGCCATCAAAACATTTTTACAGGTCACCAAAGGTCACATGGGGAAACCCGTGGAAGAAGCTGCTCTCATCAGGTCTAAATCAAACATTTTGGTCTGGAAGTGAAACACCAGTCACAGGTCATGTAGCCCAGTTCATACCAGAATGGACCTGCACTGCATCAGAAAACATAGGAAAATGACTGGTCATGGTGACAAATTATTTTTATTTAAAGCTTTGGCTTTCCTGGAAAAACAGCAAATATTGAAAAAGGAACATGTGTTTCGAAATCTGTGACTGAGCCAGGCCTTCTCAGCAGGATGTGCTTTTAGATTTCTGAACTACATGTGAACCATATTTACTGAGCTTTCAATAACCTTACCATAAAATAACAAATGTCTGGAACCTAAAGAGTTCAAGTATTTAAGACTGAATGGTCAATCTATTTCACCTTCTGAGGAACGTGATAAAATTCACTCAAAGTTTAGAAGCAGTTTGAAAGGATCAACCTCAACATGTTGATCCTTTCAAACTGCTTCTAAACTTTGAGTGAATTTTATGACATGCTTCATAAAATCCACATGCCTGTGATATGAACCCAACGTCGGTATCACAGCAGCAGCTTTCAGGACATCTGGGAAATGTAGCTGCTGATGGATCAACTGGATGAATAGAAAATGAGTGACAGCATTTCAATCTGCAGTGAAACAAGTTTGCAGTTGCCATTATTTTGTTATTATGAAATATTCTAATAAGCAGAATACATATTTGTATAAAAATGTCCCAAAACTAGAATTTATTCATCAATACAGAGACAACAGTAAATGATAAAAATATTTTTAACAAAAGCAGATTTCTTTAAGTTACAATAACAACAACAAAAAATCAATTGCAAATACTTATTTTCTCTAACAAATGACATAAAATACATTTGTTCAATTGTTAACTCATGTACCTTGATTCACAATTAACAAAAAGCAACATAACTTCAGTCACAGACACAGGGCAGATTTCATAAGCTGTGAAAGGCAAAGGATAAATCTACCAAGCAAAAATATACACAGAAAAATAGAATCTGCAGAAAAATAGAGCCATTTAGATCTTGGTCAGAAAACCTGAAAATGTACAATTAATTTAAACCATTTACAAAAACGTTCATTGAAAATCATCAAATATATCAAATACTTGCTTAGTAAAAGAAATATTAAAAATAAAACTAATCACACTCCCAGACCTTCCAAAACTAGTTGACCTGAAACCAGGCAAGACGTCAGTCTGCAGAAATCCTCTTAATTCTGTCTGAATGGAACAGCAGGGAGAAAACACTCCAACATATGGAGAAATATTAGCAAACATGAATAAGAACAGAATGGAGAGCCGTGTGTGTGTGAGCTGATAGGAAGACAACCAAGGCCTTACGACTGGTTACACATGGACTCATGGAAGGAAGAGCAAACATGTGTATCAACCCCACAGATGGATGCAGGGTGACTTATTCAGATTTATATCTGCAGGCTGTGAGACGGCGAGAGAGAGCAGGACTTTGAGCAGATAAAAGGAAGGCTGAACAGAGAGCAGAACAGCAGCTACTTTGCTCTGAGCTCTCATGGAACCTGCTGGACTTGGCAATGTAATGTCTACTTCATTATGGCTGCTTTACTGCTAATGTGATACTAAAGTCTAGTTAAAGTTGTTTGGATTTTATCTGAAATATTAAATCCCTAAATGACAACAACTGCTCTCCTGTTATAATCACAGGACACAATTTTCTACCATAGTCTCTATACTGTTATGTCTTATTGTTCTCCAACAGAAAAATGAATTAGGTAGAAGCTTTACAAAGTAATCAAGATTAAAAATCTGTCACAAAACTCTGGTAAGTGCTATTTCTAAACTTCAGGAACCAGAATAATCAGTTGGTGTCAGTTCTGCTTACATGCAGCAGAGGTTTCCATGGTAATAAGCCCAGTTCAAAGATGAACCAGCTTGGTAATGCTGAAACATTTTGAACTGAACCTGAACATTACTTGATAAGCCAACAATCATGCTTCCTAGTCCAGACCTCTGGTCACATCTCTCAGGTTATTGATGGATAACTGCAGGATGTAGGGTTAAAGGTCATCTAAACAATTGGAGTCTGTTTATTGTTCAAGCCAGCCTTACATAGTAAAATGGAGGCTTCAGTGTTCAACCTGCTGCTCACTGACGCTTCAGATGCCAAACAAACCGGAACCAGAACACAAAATAAGGCCTCAAGAAATAAAGCAGGGTTTCAATCTGACCACCACATTTTGGGTTAACAGTGAAGCAGCCTGTCAGTCAGTCAGTCAGTCAGTCAGTCAGTCAGACACACACACACACACACACACACACACACACACACACACACACACACACACACACACACACACACACACACACACAAACCCTGAGGGAAGAAAAGTATGGAGTGACAAAACTGCAGCCCACTGCTTTCACATCCTGCATAGAGAACTGAAATCATTTTTCAACGCCCCCTGCAGTTTTCCACTCACTTTGGAATAAAGCAAACACTGGTGCTGATACACACAGCGCTGTGTTCTGATCAATGATCCAGATGGAGCGTAACATGGGCATACAGTGCTTCAAGCTCACACACTCGTACCTTTGACGGTTCAGAAAAATCTGGCCTGTTGAGATTATAACAAAATGACATCATAGCCTAAAAGCTGGATTTGTTTGGTCCAACTCTGTTCCTCTTCCAGCTCCGGTCCGGTTGGGACCCGGCAGCAGGACAGACTGGGCTCTGCTAGAGGGTGGCGAGGATCCTGAGGAAAGAGATGAGGACGACGCAGAACGACTGTCCTACTCCAAAAACAAACGCCTCAAAGGACATCATGGTCTTCCCTGCTGCTTTGTACACCCCAGCTATGGCTGCACCTGAGGGACACAAACAGGGTCATGACTCTATGCAGGCCGACCAGCACGACAAGGTGGAACAGAAGATGATGGTGTGGATCAATATATTGTAGGGGATTCGAAATAATCAGTCTATGTTCTGATAAAACAAGAATCCTCGTGTTTCAGTGGAAAATTTATATCATTTAAAGATTTGTCCTACTTGTTTCATCCAGACAAAATTAGATCATCTTGACTAAACTATCATAAGAGAAGAGCAAACACACACACTGAGGTGGAAGGCTTACTGGTGAGGACCCCCCCACACACTGGGCCCAGGAGGCCCATGAGGAGGATGGCGATGGGCGTGAAGCGGGCGATCTTATGCTGCCGCAGCGTTGCCAGGGAGATCAGGGCTGCAGGCAGGTGGAAGATGATGGAGGACACGGCGGCCCACAGGAACACGCCGTACCACATCTCTGCCGGGGCAGCAACACACACCGGTCAGTCTGTGGGACATGGATCACACTGCTGGCTTTCTGCTGAAACCTTCTTCTGCTTGGAACAGTAAGTGTTGGGAACTATAGCAACAATCCATGGATACATTTAAAAAAAATGTAGGTACATCAAGAACGAATATGTATTAAGAGCAAACTAAGGAAATCTGTGGTTGGTTATGTATTCTTACTTGCAACAATGATTCCTGGCAATAAGCTGTTTAACTACAGAGACTGTCTGTCCAATCAAATGTTGCTACTTTTGCAAGAATAAATGCATTTGTAAGTTTAACTAAGTTGACTTTATGGATCTATGGCTACTTGCGGCTCTGACCTTCCTCTTTCTGATGGTTCTCCACTGCTGGGTTCCAACAGAAGCAGGTCAAGAAATTAGTTTGGAAGAGCAAATGTTAACTTTCTAATATGTTTACTATGTTAGTTGAGCTAAATACTATTAGCAAGTGGATTTTATCATTGTTACAAACTGAAGTCAACATTCCTACTTACTGATCAGTTTCACTTTGTTTTTCCCACCTCAAATTATTATGAACTGTTGTCAGACCAACCTAGTAGTTCAACAGAATCTTAGTTTTTGGCATCATTTCAATGTTCAGAAAATGTGTTGCAGATTAAATGACTGGACTGTTTGGGATTTGTGAACCTTTTTCTGTATTTTAGGAACTGGAGCAGTTCTAGTATGATCCAGATGCAAAAAAGTGGTAAAATCAACCTTTATTGAAGTTTCACAAATCCCAAACATGGTTCTAAATATTCTGTTATTAGAGCAGAATAATGAAGAGTCTATGTGTTGTATAGTAGATATATTCTTATTATGGTAGAAGTTGTGAAATAATCTAGATATGAGGCTAGTTTACTCAGGTAACAACGTGTTAACCTTTCAGTTTAAAGCTACAATAACTCGTATGAACATTAAGCAGCTTCGGTACAGCTAACAAGTCAGCACAGAAAACAACGCAAGTTTACTGGAAACAGAAAGTTAGCTAGCAGCATTAGCCACACTAACAGTGTTAGCATCTGTGAGCCAACATTTAGCTATCGACTCTTTTACATTTGCTTGAAAAAGTACTTAACATATGTTAAAACCGGCTGTTTTCTTGTTGAAATCGGGGACTTTTACATCCTGGAACATAAACACTATGAGGGTGGCTAGTTAGCTAGCTAGCACATATTAGCTTACCTGAGAAGTCGATGAGAAACGTGTCGTTGCGATTTGTCCTCGGTACTAAATTCCAGCTGAATAGCTGCTTGGCAAAGTCTATATCACTGTACCTATTTTGCATATTTTACATTGGTATCGATGCATATGTGAATATGGCGAAAAGACGCGTTATAACCCACAACTCTGAGTAAAATGTGACGCAACAGCAGCGCTCCAAGCCCCGCCCCAAGCCCTAAGCCCCGCCCCCTGGCTTTCAAAACAACCTCCAGATAAAATCTTTCATTTTCCTCTGAGCCACTCAAGACAAAAGGTTCTTGGGGCAAGAACAGATAACATGTGATAAGATATTCCCACCTGAGAAGACATTCAAATTCAAATGCATTAAAAATTGGCACTTTTAATGGACTTTTAGAGCAACTTTGCATTAAAAGTGTGATTTACTGAATATCACTCCATGACAACTGTCAAACATTCATAAAGACTTCTTTATGTTCATGACAGTGTCATGTCAGTCTTATGTAATAAAGTGTGACCGTGTAGAGAATTAAAAATGTCTGAACTAACACTGAACAGGACAGAACTGTCCTCTCCACTAACAAAATAAACATCAAGGTTTATTCATCAGCATTTTAACAAACATTATGAAGCTCAGGAAAGATGTACACATCTTTGACATATAAAATAAAATCTTCTCCCCCATTTGAGATGTTTAATTTATGTAATGCAGAAAATGTCAAACTAGTGATTAAACAAAGAAAAAAATCCTACAAAAATACACGGATTCATTTCTAATCGATTTGTGTTCAGTCATCTTGATGTCTGAGCCGTTAAGTCCAGGTTTCCCTGGACGTTTTTCCTCATGTTTCTCGGTGTTGAAGCTTCAAGCTCCTTCAGGACTGAACGCTGCAGGACAAGGACTCGATGCTTCACTGGCTTTTCTGAGATGGAAACTATAATGTCAAAAATAATCTGAGTTTAATGCATTTCGATGACTGGGATTAATTGCGAGATTGAACTGAAATTAGTTTTGGTAAAATGTCTCAATACAATTGTGAATTGGCCCTGCATTAATAAACCCAATTAAACAGAATGTGTAGAAAATGGACCACAGTGTATTTGGACATTTATTCAGAGGGAATGAGGAAAAAATAAAACCTGTCTGTAGGGGGCAGCACTTTCTGCGTCTTAACATTAATTAATTTTATTTTTTGCTATCATTTCACTTATATTTAAAACATTTATGGCTGTTATTTTCTTCTTATAAACTTCAGAATGTTTGAACGTCTTCCGGACATTTCTGGTTTTTAAGTGATGTGTAACTTAAAAACCAGTTACACATCCCTGTGTGACTGGTTTTTATGTAGTTAATGTGTAATAACTACACATTATTCAGGGTGAAAACATAAAACATAACCCCCCCCCCCCTCCAACCCCAAAGGAAGATACTCAGGGCTCCATCATCTTTGCCTGGCTTCACAATACAGCATGATAGAAATAGAAAGAGGAGCAACAAGAGCAAATGAGCTGGATTAGCAGAATTTGGTGTAATCCAGGACGTTACTGTGGAATATTGTCTGTTGACCAGATGTTAGCTGTTAGCATGTTATACTGCAAGGCTTTAGTCAAAGGCTTCTTCAGATTAGTTGCATGGCAGACAGCTGTCAGATCTTTCTTACTCACACCATCGGAACTCTTAAAATGTTTCTCTTTAGAATAAATGAAATATTTTAAAACTGAATTGGGAGACTGAAGTTTCTCACACTACCTGGATGGCAGGTTCCAGCAGTACTGCTCCTCCCCAGCTGTTGCTGCACACTGCTGATCAGTTGGTTGAAATAAGGCCATTGTGACCTTTGTTCTCATAAAGCACCTTAGGAGTTCAGGACATAGGTGTCAAAGTGTGTATTAAACACACAACCAACTGTTCATTTCAAAAACATACCATGAATATATCTTCCTGGAATAAAAACCAAGTCTTTGGCAGCACAACACAATCCTCCTGCTAATCTTACAAAAAACAACAACTCACCACTAAAATGATTAGGAACATGTACTAAAGAGTCTCGTCTGATTCCCCTGTGATTCAGAATCGTTCAGGATACATTTTCTTTTCATAAAATATTTTATTCATACAATCATGTCTTTAACTATAGCAACATTACTATTTCATTTTGAGTGTCAAGATATCAGTCGCACATCACCTCATAGGAACAACGGTATATAAACAAATGCAGAAACAAAGTTATTCTCTATGCGCCTGAGTCCATCTCTCATTTTGTCATCTGGGGATCATTCTGTACACCTGTTGGCCTTTCCATCAATAATGAGCCAATGGGAGTATTGCTGGTCCTGTTGGACTGTGGTTGGTTGAGGTCCGAGCAGCAGCCGGTCGCCTCATGCCGGCCCGTTCACAGCTTGTTCCGAGGAGACAGAGTTTCTGTCCAGCCTAGGAGGAGGACACAAGTCGGTTACCTGGACAACTTGGTTCACAACACTGACAGTTCACTACTACTGGTTGCAGCAATGAAAAATGAAAAAAAAAAAAACAAAAAACAAAATGCCCTATTAAATATTCAATTTTTTCCACATTACATTATTAGTATTTGTTAAAATCCAGGTTTTCCCCAGTGTACTCTAAGCCTGGCGGCTGCCATGCTTTACTAGCCCCACCGCCAGGCTAAGCGTCGCTTGTTTACCTTTCTGGGGGAAAAAAAAATCTTTTGTGATCCGTTTGTAAAAAAAAATTAAATCTTTCTTTTAAAGCCGGGCTTTAAGAGTCTCTTTTGCTCGTAACATTTCACTAGCAGAGCAGATTTATTCCTAAAGAATAAGGTTTATAATAGATAGGTTTATAGTTTATGCATTTAAAGCCGACAGCGCGGACCAATCACAGCTGGCGCCTCCTTTCACTCAAACTAGACACAGGCTGACCTGTATGGATGTTTACATCAACCTACTGTGAAGAATTATGATCCTTTGGTAAGACTTTGAAACCCGCCATGTTAGCTCTGGTTACAGAGCTAACATGAGCTCTGTAACCAGAGCTAACAGCTCAATGTGAACCGCAGGAATAACTTGTAGCGAATTCAGAGGCGCGCTGTGAAGCAGTGAGAATGATTTATCTTTGTGAACAAACAATTATATGCAGCGTTTACATCTCAACACGCTGCCCAGCATGTGGCTCTGTGTCTGTCTTCCCTGTAAAGTTCATGTCTGTGTCCCGGTTGGCCGGAGGGTTTGAGGATAACCAGCAGCTCTAACCTCATCATGCAGGTTCAGCTTTCACACTCTCCTCTGAGTCACGCATCACGCTGATTTTAGATTATTTTATTATTATTTTTCCGGTTACAGATGCATCAAACCACATCAAATGCGTCGTCTACTTGGAGTTAATACGCGCGGAGATCTGAGAAACCCGTCCCATGAACTTGACCAACCAGAACAGACTCTAACCTATGTGAGTTTAGCCATTTTAAATGAGAATCAATGAGGGTTGGCTCTGACTTATTGTTCACCAGAAATATTCTTTTTGAATTGACAATTTTCAAAAAAGTCTTTTCTTTGGTTTTGTATAGTTCCATCACTTGAATCTCTCGCTGTTAAAATTAATGTTACATAATCCAAAATGTCAGAAAAACACTCAGGCAGTTGTAGGGCGTCCTAATTGTCCTTCATCAAGCAGAGCAGCTAAAACCATCCAGATCCTGAGGTCAGTCTTACTTGCTGTCCTCCATGTTGGACATTTCTTTTAGAGGTCCATTGGGAAGCTCCGCCGCGGGTCGACACTTATCACTGGCGACAAAAACACAAGTGAAGTCAGTGGCATTAAATGACTGAATCTGAATGTTGAGTCAAACGATAGCTGCTGAACAGACTTTAGAGGTTCTGTTGGGATGTGATTAGCAGGCAATATTCTACTTATGGTGGGGATCTGCAGGGACAAACAACTTTCTAATTGTAGCAGGTTGGAGTAGCTCTCTTCATTTCAGTCTGAAACAGCTTTTTGGTCAGTTGTCCCCTGTGGTTGGGATGCTGTGCAGCTGTATGGATTTTTGCTTTTGGTTGGTTCTGATGCATAAACAGGATAAAAAACGATGGTTCTGCTCTATAATTGGAAACTCTGGACAAAAAAGATTCTTCATTAAATGACAAACCCGGAATCCTCTTCATCAGAGTTACATAACAACAAAGTGTCTGCAGCCAGAGGCGTCTTCAAGACTGTTGTAATACAAACTGCTGCCATCACCATCTACAAGCTGGAACCTTTGCATTGTGAAATGTTTTTGGTTCACCTATAGATCTGATGCACAAGTGACATCAGCAAAAATCAGCGATGGCTGATGAGCGAATTAGATTGGTCTAAATATCCACCACTATCCTCTGTTGCTCTGCTGTGAGAGTCTGACTAAGTTTGCAGGTAACAATTGTCACTCCACTGTTGTCAACCCAGTGACTTTCTTACTATATTTATCAATATTTCAGACAAAAAAAAATTGTTTCAGATAAAATCAGAATTGGCAGGTCAGACTTTTTAAAGATCGGCGATTGGCAAGAAAATTGCCGTCGGTGCAAACCTGGTATAGGGTTAGGCCTGCACTGGTAATGGATAGGGTAAAGCTACAGAAATAATTGGAAGTCAATGCAAAGTCCTTGTGTAGATAGAAAGACATTCTGCGTCTGTGTGTCTGTGTGTCCTGACCCTGTGTTTGGAGAGCTGGCTGAAGTCAAGCTGTTCCCGGTCGACTCGGTGCACTCCAGCAGCAGGAAGGCTTCTGAAGGACCCAGATTCTCTTCATCACTGAAATAGACGGGTAGCAGCACAAGTCACCAGGCAGCTCCAGCACAGAAACACACAATACAGCCACATGTGAAACCAGATGCATGCTGAACTGACAGAACACAGTAAAACAAAGGATGATGTATGGAAATGGAAAGACTCTAGGGACATTCAAATGTACAGCAAATGGAGAAAGTAGGTCGTTTTGAAACGTTTGGTTCTGATACTTTGTTGACTTGTGAAACTCCATAGCAAACAGCCACATGGAGATCATTTTAGACACGGATTGGACCGAAACAGGTTGGATCAGCCGTCAGTCTTGCTTTATCTCAGAGAACCACCAAAGATCTTGATGAGGACTCAATCAAAGCAAAACACTAACAAACATCCAGATGTAAAGCAGAGCTAGTGGTAGAAGATTAGCAGTGCTGGGCAGGTGGAGCAAAGGTTCATCCAGCTCTCTGCTTACAGCCACTCTGAGCTTCAACATATGGGAAGAAATATTAATAACATGCGCAAAAATCATTTCTAAAACCTAAATTTATGCTTCTCTGCCAACTCCAACTGTTTATTTAATGTAATGGTAACCATGGCAACCTGCATCTCCAGAGCCAGAAGTGGCTATTTGGACCTTCTACAATGGCTGTTAGGCTACTGGAGCCTGAAGTGACCCAATTCTGATTTTCTGTGTTAACATGACCTGTATCTGATCTTTTCACGACAGTCTGAACAACACAGGCCAGATTTTTTTAATGTGACCCAAGCCACTTGGGTATCTGACACATATCTGACCTTTTCAAATGTGACCCAACAACCTTGAACTTCAGTGATACTCAACAAATGTCTCTATTCTGAACCCTGATACGCACAAGCAGAAGAAAAACAACAAGCTGTGCTCCATCGATAGCGGCCATGCTTACTTCTGCAAACACCCAGCACTTCTTTTTATGGTGGTTGGCAAAACACTCATGCTCTCCATGTGACGTCGCAGTGCCCTTTACTGCACATGTGGGACACTTTCAGGTTGTTTGCAGTTCACACTGGAGATCACTTATATTTGGAAGTGTGAACAACCACACTAAAAAATTCTGACTTGATAAAAAAAAAAAAAAAAAAAAAAATCTGAATTGGGTCACTTTGGCCTGCAGTGTGAACATAGTCTAAGTAACTTCGTAATGTTTTCACATGTGGACAGTAACTGACCTTCAGCAGACCTACGGCTACCTCTCTAACTAGCCAGGTCACAGTATCAGCATGGCTCACCAGCTGCAGAGCAGACAGACCCAGAACGGGAGAAACCAAGTTAAAGGGCTTCCACCTATCAGCACTAGCTACTGGACTCCTGATAGGCTCTGCTGCTGAACGAAAAGCCAACCAAAAAAAAGAACCAAAACACTTGAACACATGCAGAATGGAGATCATGAGAAAAAAAGAGTTCAAAGCAAAAATAAAGACTGGGAAAGACAAGTTGGTGGTTGACGTGACAACAAGACTACATTACGGCTGCAGGCTCATCTCTGATTGGCTGTACATACCGATAAGATTTCAACACTCTGAAGACCACACCCACAACGCAGAGCAAGAGAGAGAGGGGAAGCTCAGACTGTGAGTGTTGTTCATTAAATTACATCACACTGTGGTTTACTGAGACAGAAGACAGCTTCAACAACAGGACAGTTGGACAGAGGACTGGCAGCTGGACAACTACTAACTGGCCCTCATCCGTGTGCAGCAGGCTTTCCCCCACCAGAGTGTGTTTTAATAATCTACTTCCATTTCTAAATACTAGAGATGCACCCAGATGACCGGTCCTCACTGGAAAGATAAACCTCTTTCTGATTTCAGGGTGGCCCACAGTGACACCCTCACACTCTTCAGTGTGGATGTCGTCACTGTGGGGAAAAACATGGAGCTCTCTTCAGGCGAGATGTTTCAAAATGACAGGAAGTTTGTAGAACAGGAAGTGGTTATTCCTCCTGCAGTCACTGAACCTCAGCAGGAAGGACCAGCAGACTGAACTTGTCGTTTACCAACACAAAGAGTCAAAGGTCATGTGTCAGGGAACATGCAGGTTAGGAGACGCATGCAGCCTTTTGGAAATCTCAGAATTGGAACTACCGTATTATAAGGCGCATAGAATAGACGCCATAGTTATGTTGCTACCCGTCCGGTATTGAACGGGACATGATTTGTTCCGTTCACTACAAATATGGATGTCTAATAATAAAAAATTGGTCC
>CAEGAF010028107.1:0-39396 GCA_903067075.1 Micropoecilia bifurca | reverse complement strand
GTGTGTGTGTGTGTGTGTGTAGGTGTAGGTGTGTGTGTGAACTGCATTGTAATGTTGGTAGGTATAGACTCGTGTAATTGTCTTCTGATCACAGATGGAAACACCCACATGTGGAAATATTCAGAAAGAAGAAATTGATTCATGTATTTGCATACATATATTCTACATGCTCTCCTTTTCAATCATTTATCAGTTATTTATAGGCCGTTATTGACAATGACATGCACCCTGTTTTTGTTAGTGGGGAGTTTCAGACATGGCTTCTATGAAGGGTTTTAAAATTTCACATATATTTAACATGTTTAACACAAAGGTAGTTGAACAAATAAATCACATGCATAACAATGAGATGTCAGTAAGAAAAAGATTATCTTGGATAAACCAAAACCCTACAATTTAGTATTTTCCATTTAATTTTGATTTAATAATATATCTCTAAATAGAATTTTCTTGAAAAAAAATCAAAGAAAATAGTTGCAAATCAATAATTTTTTTTCCAGCAAACATTGATTAAAAAAAAAAAATATTTGAAGAATGTTAGCATAACAGTGACCTCTGCTGTTTGGCCTTATTGGAATTAGAAGTATAAAACTGAGTACAAACATTACCAGCATATCAATTAAACAGAAGCATGATGACAACAATCACTGTTGCCCTGCAGCAAGAAGGTCACGGGTTCATGCATGTTCTGCCTCCCACAGTTCACAAACATGGCTGTTAGTTTAATTGGACAATCTAAACTGCCCTCGGGTTTGTGTGTGTTTGGTTGTCACAGTTTGTTCAAAAAGGATCAGGTGGATGATAAAAGAATTTATCTATAAATCCATCAATCAATCAAGTTTATTTTTCTGGCACATTTCTCCAATTTATATAATAAAAACACAAAGTAATGGAACACACAGTCAATAACAAGCATTACATTCAGATTGTCGATTAATGTTTCATTTATGATGTTTCAAATGCAACTCTTAACAGGTGGCTTTTCAGTCTGGATTTAAAGGAACTCAGTGTTTTGGCTGTTTTGCAGTTTTCTGGAAGTCTGTTCCAGATTTGTGGTGTATAGAAGCTGAATGCTGCTTCTCCACGTTTGGTTCTGGTTCTGAGGATGCAGAGCAGACCAGATCCAGTAGACATGACTGGTCTGGAAGTTTCATCCAACAACAGTAGATCTTTAATGTATTGTGGTGCTACTGTAAGCCCTTAAGTGATTTATAAACTAACTGTATTCTAAAGTCCATTCTCTTATGATTTATTTCCCCTTTCATACATATCTGCATACAATCATTTAGTGTGAGGCCTGTATCAACTGAGTAGCCTAACAAAGGAGATTTTAATCAGAGTATTTGTACTGTAACCTTTTAATGAATTCTTTCTAGTACACATCCATCTCCAAACCACTGTAAGCTGATGCACCCCAGTGTCCTCCCTGCTTCAAGGTTTCTCCTCCACTGTGAAAGCCGTCCCTTCAGACGCCTCACCATGATCTGCTGCTGCCTGACACCGTATTTTCATAACTGAATAAAGATGGACTTGGCTGAGCCTCTTTGTGCATGAGAGCGGTGCTGATGCAAACCTGCAGGCTGAGCATATCGGTGCGTATGGGAGGTTATCCGTACAGTCATGCTCGTGAATGTGTTTGTCTGCCTGTCTGTTCGCCTCCATCTGTTCACCTGTTTGCGTGTTCGTGTCTTAGTGGAACAGTTTGTCTCCTCATGCATTTCACCCCCGTGTAGCGGTAATAGCAGGTCTACTTGGCTGCTCTCTGACAGTTCACTCCAGTCAAAGACAGTTTCATCCAAACAGTTGCTGCATTAAAACCCACCGTCACGCGCTCCAAGTCTCAGGAATTTTCACAACACAGCTTCAGCTGTCATTTCCCCTGCTGGACCCAAGTTATTTTCACTTCCTGTGATTGTTTTATTTTGATTTACTATATATTTCATTCCAAAGTCACACTCGGAGCTGGGCCAGATGTGTACACAGACTTTGCAACTGAGTGGTGCCCTCCATTGGCCTGCCCTTGAGTTTACTCAAGACATGCTCACTAATGCATTATTTGTATAAATGGTACTAGAGGAAGCCTTCATAATCCTAAACATTTACTTTAGAAGTTTTATTTTAATGCTAATTTGATCATTTCTGCTGCTCTTGTCAGAGCTAGGACTATATTTCATACACATTAGGCCTTATCTAGATGAACAGATCATAACTTAGCTTGTGCACACAATGAGAAGCATTGACATTCCTCTCTGAGTCTCCTTTACATCTGCCATAATTCTAAAAGTTGCACATTACAAACAGGATGTCATTTTTGTTACTTATCTAAAAAAAAAATCACTAGATTTTCACTAATCCCAGCAGCTGGTGTCTATCTCATAATTAGGAATAATCAAGCCTCAGCTTTTAGTTAATCTAATTATTGGACAATTATGCCAATATAAGAAGTTGCTATTACAGCTCAGTAATGAGATTGCAACATTGCAATTGCAACGGTAAATGCTTTCTAGTAATGTGCAACCATTGTGTAGCGTCACATTTTCAGTGTTACTGCCATTCGGTTATCTCAGTCGCATTAATATGGAACTAATGACATAATAGACTGTGATTCTGCAAATGTCATACAATGTAGTAAAATAGAAATAATTACTTTGTCATTTAACAGACTTTACAAAACTCCAACTTTTTATTTAGCTTGTGCTTAATTCAGGCTTTTTATTATTATTATTTTTGCATCAAAAACATAGGTTGTTTTTATAACAGTAGCCTAATAAAAAGTTACTAAGTGGTTCAGTTATAAAGTTTTGTTCTTTATTATCATTTATCATAAATTTCACCCAGACACCTTGATTGTCTTGAAGTAGATGTTAATATAATTGTATTATAATTACAGCATTCACTCTCAAAGAATTTCATAACGAGCTTTAACAGGAAGAGTGAATCCTAACTTCTGTTAATATAAAATGCAAAAGTAATGCAGAACAAACAAAACTAAACAAGTGAAGTTGGTGCCAGTTTTAAGATTCGGCCTGTTTTTTTTTTGTTGTTTTTTTCTCAAGCTGAAAATCTTCAGGTATCAGCAGCCGTAGTGAGGTTATTATCCTCCTCTCGTTTGTCATGAGAAGAGTTTGGATTCTTTGCTTTATTATTTATTTCTTTGCTCCCCTGCAGCATCTCAAGCAGGTTTGGCTGAGCTGCTGTGATGAATGAGTAAGAGTTTCAGGAGGTCTGGAACATGGATCCAGCACCGCGATCATTAACAGAAACATGTTCATGAGGAAAGCCAGGAGCAGGTTCAAAAAATGGCTATTTATACAAGTCTCTTTGCCTGAAAGCTACATTTATTTTTTCTTTCCGGTTCAACATTGGTCCACCCACAGGCCCCCTGCTGCTTTAAATCTAATATAGATGTAAAGGAGCAGAGGAGTGAGGGGGGGTGTTGAGGGGTGCAGAGGTGTTCATTACAGCTTCCCTTATATGTGGAGGTAGAGGCTGGAAGAGTGTCTAGATGACTGCTGTTTCCATGGCAACACTGCAAAAGCAACCTCTGCACACAACATCTCAAAAGATCAGAGACGTTGTGTCCAATGTCTGTCTCACTTGGAAAATTAAAAATTCTCACAGAAAAAGAAGCCAATGTTGATTTTATTTTTCTTCTTCTTTTGGGATAAATGCCTGGCTGAGGCCATGAAATCTCTGCCCTTGTGTGGGACATTAAAAGGAACAGTGCCACAGCTCTGATGGAAAGCAAACAGAAAAATGCTTTTATGGTGATATAAATATGTATGTTTTATCTTTTCCTCCTCAGATATTTCTGCAGTTTTCTTTTTTCAGCTTCACAAATCACAGTAATCAAACTGCTCATGGAATTCATCCCTCTTAGGGGTTTTTCTCAGTCTGTATTGGCAGAAAATTAAATGATTTCACACTAGACGGCCTCAAGTGGCACAAAGTGATGGCTGCGTTTTTGAAAGACTGAACCTGTTGGATTGAAACTCGTTTCTCCTTTGCTGGGTGTGAAAATTACAATGGAGAAAGTACCAATATCTGTACAAAGATTTTTGTTATTATTTTTACATCCTCATCATAAAAATGTGGAACAAAGAACAATGTGCATAGGTGTTTTTATCAATACGAACACCATAAAGTCAAAATAACACGTACAGCGGGAAATCAATTTGTACAGCACTGCACATAAATGCTATTAGAACAGGTTCAGCTATGGCCTGACTGAAAGGCATAATTTAGATCTACATTGTAAAATATTGTAAACTATTACCGTATATGCAATCTTACAAATGATTACATATCATTGACCTTGTTTAGACAGTTTATTCATGCAAATACAGACTGTGTGTGTTTTCACTTATTTTGACTCAAATGGTTTATAAATCTTAACTAACTCACTTGTTTATCAGGTTGAATTTTAGTGAGAAGCTAAGTTTTATATTAGTTCTAGGAATCCCAGTCATTGTGGTCACTTTTTTCAGAGCAGGATGTCCTTGCATTGTCACTTTATCAGCTTCTTTGCAAACCATGACAATTCAGTCAATCATGTATGTTTTTAATTGTGTGCTGATGCCCAGTCATCACTGTGGATGTCTGGAAAATTTTTATTTTTTCCCTCATGGTGTGGATATGTCATCCCCTTCACCACAGAGAGCTTAAGTCAAACAAAAGTGGGATTTTATTTTATAGTTTGGAGGGTACAGTTTGGTATCATCACCCTTAAGACATATGATTTATGTAAATCATCAATCTTCTGCTCTCTTATACCAATTTGTTTCACTAGACACAGGCTCAGGTACGATTTGGATGGGTATCATGTAACTTACATTATTAGGTTGACACAGCGGAACATGCAACCGTTAGCCTGACTGTAGAAGAGCAGAAGAGGTAAAGCCAGAACATTTATTAACAAATCAACTCCAACGGGCTTCAGCAGGTGTTCAGACCAGAAACGTGACAGTCCAATGCACCAGCATGCATGATTTATCTGTACTTTAGATTTTTAACACTTAGCAATAAAGATCTGACCATTTAGTCATTCTTTATCAATTTAGTAATTGATTAAATATTCCTCATCCATGTGGATCCTAAGTCTAAACACATCACCTGTTTGAGATCCTCTCTTGAATTTTTTATGTGTTTCATGTATCTTAACCAGGTGAGAAAGTGAACACACAGTTTCCTGATTCCTGTTCTGCATATGGAGCATCTCTTCTTTCTCATGGCGAGCGGCTTCAGATGATTGCATGTAGCCATTCCACGATGGTACTGCAGGCTCCTCAATGGACACACTTACCAGTGTGTGTTTCCATGGAGACGCAGTTTGTTCACGCGCCCCTGCAGCTTGTGTCATTGACTTCAATTAGTGCAGAAGGCCGTCTTGCCTGAGTACATACTTACGCAGACAGGCAGCCTCAAAGGGTTGGAGAAATTTGTCAGAGGAGACTGAAAGTGGAAGATACATTCAGGGATGGTGGAGCAAAAGCTTTCTTGTTCTCCTTAAAGTGCTGTGGCTTAATGCACGATTCCTTACAGCTCACTGTGTGTCTTAATCCAGTGAGTTCAGAGCAGCAAAAAAAAAAATGGTGTAACATCTATTCTATTTAAGATATTCAACAGATTTCCAAAAACTACCCCCATGGAAATGGGACTTGTGTAGCGAGTTGCTGATTCCCTTGCTTAAGTAAAAGAGAGGAAATTGTGGACGTGTTTTAATCTTCTTCTTTTCTGTCAACATTTAGTTTGGTTTAGCCATAAACACTTTTAATTAGCAAAACAGTGTCACTTCTCCTATCATTTAGTTCATTTCCAGAAGTAAGACGTCCCGCCAGGGAAATTTCCAAACCAAAAGGTATTTTTGCATTCAATTTCTGTTTGTTACACAAAAAATAAAGCTGCCTCCAAAAGAGAGAGTGAAATGGGCCTAACCTGGGTCTCATTTAACACTTGTGGGATCAGTTTTGCCACAGCTGTTTGAGAAAAGACTAACATAACAACTACGATGCCAACAGTGTATGACTAACCTGGTATAAAAACAAATGTTGAAAAAAAAAAAAAAAAATTTAGATTTCTTTTACTTTTCGTGTGGGACATAGTAACATTTTTGTGACTATTTTCACAACTAACAGCTAAATATTAAACAGTTATTCTACATGTAAGGATTTCCATATAGTAAGGAATTGCAATATTCCAGCCTTAAAGTAACAGATGCATAGATTAGATCTGCTGCTTTTCTATGGGACTTAATTCTAGTTTTAGAAACTTTGTGGAGGAAAAGGACAAAATCCCAAGAAACTTGTTGAAATTTGTCTAAGAGAATATTTTGACTGCTGAGATTGAACAGGACAAGTATAAAAACAAGTCTAATATCTGAATAATGCCATTTGCTACTTTTGAGCCCTGAAACCAAGCCGAAAACTGTTGAATTTTTACTCTTATGATACAATAAATCATCATATTAATTTCAATCCAGTCTCTGCAACTCTTTAGCTGCTTTGGTTTCTTTCACTTGGTGGATGCTACTCAATATGTTCCTTATTTGTGGTTAAGACAAAGCTGGTAATTTTTCCAAATAATTAATTCATATTTTCTTCAGCAATTTAACAAACTAATTATCAGCTGTGATCCCTCATTTCAAAAATAAAGTATTAATCAACATTGCTTCTAAACATTGTGCAACTGAATTTTTCAACAGTTTTCACCATATTTTCCCTACCATACAAAGATAAAATGGAACTAAAAATTCCTCATTAAACAAAACACAGTTTAGGGCAGGCAGGAATGTTTAGATAAAAAAAAGTATATTTTTTAGCTCAATTCTTTGGAAACCAAATATAGTTTAGATTTGGACCCCGAAACATATTTTTTTAACAAATTAGTGGGATGTGGCTTTAATTCAACCTTGACTATTCCAACTCATTACAAGCACACTCCCAGGCTGCATCTGTAATTACTGTGAACAGGTGCATCACTCAGCCACATCGCCATGGAGTTACAGATTTAATTTAGAGATGCTGCCTGGGATATTAACCCCACTAATTACAACGGCGAGCTCCACTTTCAACCATCGTGATGAAGCAACGGGGACCTCAGGGCGCCCAAAAGCACACAATTACTTTCCTTTTTATTCAGGGGAGGAGGACATGCTGAAGGAGGAGGAGGTGGCGTTTCCACCGCTGAGGACGCTGTCAGACTCAGAACCTGAGAGGAGTCAGCTTAGGCGCAGTGGGACAGATAAAAAAAAAAAGAATAAAGCCTCTGTTGCTGAGTAAACCAAGCAGCCAAACAACTAACTGCTCCTTTTGTCAAATAGAAATATTCTGCTGAGATAAGACTTTGTGTGAAATTAACAGACATCTGTTTGACAGTTGTATCCAACTAAATATTTTGGAATGAGATTTCGCATCTGCAGTGACTGATTTTTTTTTTTTTTCATGCTACTACACTAAACTGATTGTATGCGATTGGCCAAGCTGTACAAGTGAAACATAAATCCACTTATGTGTAATTTAAATACAATATAAATCCATGTGTTTTGTGAAGGCTGCAGAGGATTATTAGAGAACATTATTGAACAAACTGCTTGATAAAAACCAAGGAATGCAGCAGACAGAAGATGGTTGAAATTGTGGAGATGTTTAAAACCAGGGTTGGATGATAAAACCAACTTTCTGAGCTCTATTCTATGATCCAAAGGTAGAACGAGTGCGGCACATCTGCACACCAGACATGGCCGTCCGCCTAAAACTGCAATTCAGGCAAAAGAGCATTATTGAAAAAAGCAGCCAAGAAGCCCATGTTAACTCTGGGAAAGCTGTCGAGATCCACAATTCAGATGGGAGATTATATTCAGAGGGCAGCCAGATATACACTCAACATATCTGGCACTTTTACAAGAGTGGTAAGACAAAAAGCCATTGTTGAGGGAATGTCATAAAAAGCCATGTTTGTAGTTTGTCACAAGGCATGAAGAGGAAACAGAAATTATGGAAGATTATCGATTACTTCAAAATGAACTATTGTATCTACACCTTGTTTAGCTGCAAACTTGATTATTTAATGGGAAAATGGATAGCATATCTTAAACATATAGCAATAGATTCAAATCAGAGCACATTAGGCTGTTAAAATGGCCCAATCAAAGCCCATGAATAAGTCAGTTTAATCTGTGGCGAACCTAGAAAGTTGCTGTTCACAGCAGCTCTTCATTCAGTGTTACTCAACCTAGGATTTTTGACAAAGAGGATCCGACATATTTTTAGGACACTTGGAGACAATCCCAGATATGGCTTACCAATATCTCAACTCAGCAGAGCTACTTTAGTCGGCCACTTTACTGCTCATTTATGTAATTTAGTCTCTAAGAAAAAAGTTTGAAAAAATGGTAAATATACATCCAAAACTGTTCTATGCTGTAGAGCAAACATTTTCCTGGACGTTTTAAACGTTCTGTCAGATAAGGTTAATTGGTTTTAGTTCTGAACAGAGCAGAGAACAGTGGGATGTGTGTAACACACACATATTGGCACGTTCTAGGAAAGGGCTTTACTCATTAACCCAAATGTCAGACTCCCAACAACAGTCGTTAAACATTCTCACTGATTGCTGCTTTTAAACGGAAATGCTGTTTTTCTTCTCCTCCAAAAGTATTTTTGACAAATTTCTCTGATATTTTTCTAATACTTTTTTATTTCTATTACTTGAATAATTTCTTCTCTGGGAGTCCAGAACACTGTTGCATTTTATTACTTCATAAACATCAATGTCAACCTTTTTCCTTTAATTATTTTTTTTTTAGAGAACATAAGAGGGTGAGAATTAGTCTATGATCTTTTATTCATTCGTTTGTCCCCATCTCCTCTCTCGCCCCCACATCAAGGAGCTAAGCATCTGACAGCCCTCATCGAGAATCACCAGCTGGAGCGACAACAAGAGGAAAGAAAGAGGAGGAGGTGGTGGGGAAAAAACACACACAGCAGACTAAGTGTGTTTGCACTTTTGTGTCTGTGAGTGTGTGTGTTTGTTATAGATAGAAGGGCAGACGGGGCACAATGTGCTGACAGCAGCCCGGCCTTCAGAGCCGAGCAGATGGTTAGGACAGGACAGAATGTAGCTCCGGATCAAAACCTCACCTCACCAAAGTTCCGAGCTTTGGACAAAACAAACTTTTGGGTGTCATTTAACCTTGGCCCACTTTGAGATTTTAGAATTTGCGCCATTTTGTAATGAGTCTATTTGAAGCTCTTCTGCTTTTCTTTTTAGAGTTTAAAGGCTCAGATTTATAACTTGGGAGACTAAGATCTGACAGTTAAATTTAGCTATGGGCTTTATAGTAAAATGAAACTTGCTTTGGGCTGTATTTCCTTTTTTAGTCAATAAACTATGTATAGTGGGCAAGTAACAGCATTTGTATTTAATAATCTCTTTGTTTTTTGTATTCACACTAAAAAGCTTTATTTATTGATCTCTGAAAAAAGTACACTTCCTGAAGTAGCTGTATTAATTAATGTGATGTGATTAGAATTGAACTATTGGTGAAAACAAAAATGTAACGAAAATACAGACAATCCTATTTAAAATCACCATTAAGCACTGCTTTGCTCCATAATTTTGAGAATGCAAACTGACTTTTGAACTGATTTCATTGACCTGTAAGGAATACTGACCTGTAGGGTAACATAGACAGATTTATCTTCAGTCATAACGCATGACCTTACAGGGTAAATAACAGAAAAAAACACACTTTTAATTCCTAAGATGATCAAATCAAGTCATGAGGTTTAAGAATTTACTCTGGCCTTCCAGTTGGTGGCTGTATATGGAGTGACTCATGAGTCCAATGAACTACCTGGGATGAAAGTACAGTATATCATCATCAATAATAATAACAAACATAAAAGGAAATATCTACTTTTGATTCAGCATCCACCATAGAAACTACTACAGGTAATCTAATATTTAGATTATTCAAAGGCCCGAATAAGCTAAATAACTTTATTTCAATTCCGTTTAAATATAGAAGAGCAAGTTTGAAGAATCACTAAACAATGACTTTAAATATAGTTATAATTCCACTTATTAAAGTACGGCATTAAATAATCAAATGTTAGCCAGTTATGGATAAGAATAAAGACGTCTCAGTTTAAAGACCAAGAGACCTAATGTGTTCATAAAAGTGTTGGCGAATTGATAAGAGGTTTGTAATAAATAGATGTAAAATCCTCTGAATGGTGAAAACTGAATGAGAAAGGAAAAGCTTCTGGACAAGGATGTTGTAAGGAACAGAACAATGCTCAGCAGAAGAGCAGTGATGACTGAATGTTTGCCACGTTATTACAGCAGTGATATTAACACCAACACCCACTGATATTAATTTTACATATTTAATTTTTCATGTGGGCAAAACTATGACTTTGAATTTAGTTAAACAAGAATTTTTTTCCCGCATTTTTCTCATTTTTTTTCAATCCTCAGGAAAAAAAGCTAGCATTTCAAAACAGCACACAACCATTGAATACTGTATAAATAAAGCACTTCAGACACTTTTGTCTCCATGACAACTGAGACATTTTTGCTCCTTGATTTTTCTGATGCTGTGGGAGCCGCTTTCTTTCAGCACACCATGAAACTGACAGAATTTTGCTGCCTGCTTTTTCTTCCTGTTTGTTTTTTGTTTCTTTTTATATTCCATCTTGTATTTTCAAGATATGTAAACATTTTCATTATGCTTCTGATGGTTTCTTTGGTCTACCTAGAGTTTTCATTTGTACAACTTTAAAATGTTTTTTTTCCTTGCTAAGAAATCTAGACACAACTGACTGAAACCATCTATTTACATTTTTAGACTTGTGAATATTTGCTGTTATAAGAGAGATTAGGTAATCTCTATTTCTTGTTATAGGAAAGTAATTTTTTCTAAATCTAAAGAAAAACAAAGCTTAGACTTCATGTGCTTTTGACACTTTAGAAAAATCACTTCAAACTACCTTTGCTCTTTAATGCCACATGTAAGATCAAGTTTGAAGGAATACACACACAAGTATAACAGTCACCAAGGATACAGACTTGACAAAATGAGGACAGCCAATGAAACATGTATTTCCATCAAGAGAAATCTCCCCATGATGTCCAGCCTTTTTTTCTATTTATTTCTGCAATAGAAAGTTATTTATTTTCAGTAAAACATCAAGTAAACATTTTGTTTTACTCACTAAGCAAAAAGGTAAAGACCAATATTAGGTTTTTAGCCAAGAGGAAACACCCTAAATGGGGAGAGGTACAGTTTGGTTGAAGTAACTTCAGTGATACATTACAACCATCTGCCAGTATTTTTGCATTGATCTGAGGAAAGTTTCTGCATCTCCTCACTTTAGGCATTGAGATATTTGAAGATTTTCTTGTACGCATAACTTAATTTACATCATCCAAGGACAATTTACCCCAATCCAGTCCAGGGCTTAACGATTTTTAATTCTCAATCAGTCGTTCGTGGATTAAATTGTGTTGTTTGTCATTTTCATGTTGTGGTGTCTGGTGCTGCATTCGGTTTAATTTGTACAAATGGCCTCACATCAACCACTGGTACTCTCCAACACATGGTAGATTTCAAAGTGGATTATTTGATGGTGAGCAGGTCAGGTCCTGCTGAATAAAATATCTCCAAATCATGACACTTCCAGCTCCTTGCTTCATATTTGGTGAGTCAAGTCAAGTTTATTTGCATAGCAGATTTTAGCAACAATGCTGTTCAAAGTGTTTTACTTAAAACATAACACATTAGAGAAACAAACATTACATTGCAGTGGCAAAACAAGAAGTATGAAAAGTTGCAATTCAGACTAGAGTTAATCACTGTCCACTTAAGCAGATCAGTTTTTAGACATGATTTAAAGGAACTCAGATTTTCAGCTGCTTTGCTGTTTTTTGAAAGTTTGTTCCAGATTAGTGGAGCACAAAGATTGCAATGTTTGGCACAATCCTCAGAGAAGAAGATGATCACTTTCTTTTCCCCCCTCTCTGATAGGTTTAATATTAATTTGTCCAAAGAACATTAGTCCATATGTCTCAACCTATGTGTAATTTTTCAGTCGTAAACTGTATATCTCGTATGTAACTGTAAATAATTTTTTTCTTACAAACCTCCTATGGAAGCTAAACTTGTTCAATCTCTGTTTGACAAAAGATGGATGCACTTTTGTACCGACTGTAGTGAGATTACATTTTTGGATGACGTAGGTTTTCTGGCATATTGCTTTCTGAACTCGGGTCGACCATGTTTTGACTGTATCTTAGCAGGTGTTTTGAGCGTATTTTACTTATAGACTATCTTCTGTCCAGTGAATGGATTATTTAAAATTCTTCTGATATGTCTTTAAATCCTAAACCACACTCATAAGCTTCTGTAATCCTTTTTCTGAAGGCCTGAAACCACTCTATTAATATCAGCATGGTGTTCACTCTCACTTCTACTCCAAATTAAATGTCTGTGCTCTAAACAAGACAGGCCTGTATTGATATTTTGTCCAATTTAAGAGGCAGTAGTGGGGGTGTCCTTATTTATTCCTCACTACAAATACATTTTTTTTACTTTTTACAGAGCATTTAAAAAATCTTTTCTGAGATTTTTTTAATTTTTGCTTGAACATTTCAGTCATGTCAAATGTTACTAAAGCACACAAGCTGTTGTAGGGATTCCTGATTTATCATGACTGTACATTCAAGGTCGTATACAGCATACCAGAATGAACAAGACAGTGAAACACTGGTGAGAATGTATCTGTGCAGCAGACACAAAAAGGGGAAATGAACAGTGATTACAGCATTTACTACCTCAAAAGACATTGATGAATAATGATCTCCTGCTCAGAAGCTCAGGGAAGCTGAAAATGTGTGAAACCCACAGGGGTCTTATAGACTGACTTTGTTTGAGCCTCTATCTACGCTACTGACTTATGGAATCTGTTCTCACAAGCTCAGGCCTGTTGCATGCTACAAGACACAAATATATCATAAATATTCGCTAAAAAATGTCATGTTAATATTTTAACCAAAAAGAAAATTAATGTTCATAGAAGTTTCTGGAGTTGCTAATACTATAGACTATATTTAGAAATATTTTAGTATGTTATTTCACACCCTTTAATAGTTTTTTTATTATTATTTTGATTTCTACATCTATTTATAGTTTGTTACTCCAGTCAAATCCGAACAGCTGCAATCATTAGCTGTATCGAAGTTTTTTTTTTTTTTTTTTGTGTTAAGTTTGGCTTCCATAACTAAACTCTAATTGGTAGAAAAATAGTAAAATATCCTAACATGTGTTTTTTCATCTTGTAGGAAGATTGCATGTTCTCCCTGTAAATGGGTGGATTATTCTGGGTACTCAAACTTCCTTCTAGCCCTCCAAAAATATGCAAGTTGGGTTAATTGGTCACTTTAACTTACCCTTAGGTTAGTGTGTATTTGTGCATGATTGTTAGGTGTATAAAACCCAGCTGAAAAGACATTAAAGTATACAAAACATCCAATTTCGTTTCATGGAGCATAGCAACGTCTTAGTTTATGCATGATAGCAATAGACATCACATGAATAACAATTATTCAATGTAATTATTTTGAAAAGAGCCTCAGAAATTACCAGCTTTCAGCATCTGTAATGCCGCCACAAGGGATTCGCTGGGTCCCAGAGAACAGACTAAACGGTCAGTGCAGTGTAGTTAAAGCACCAGCTGCTTGCACAAAGCTTAGGGTCATGCAGCTGGCTGCCACGTTGCATTATAATTACTTATTGAAAGCATAATGACAGTGATTATAATGCCCAACCATGTAACTAATAATTAGCTGTGCAACTGTATGGGATCAGTGCTGAAGATCCTTTTAACACCTTGGATTGAAAGAGGTTAGGGTTAACCAGACGTTAATAAATTGTTAAATCTCATTATGAATGGTTAAATGGCCTGTACTTTTATAGCTCTTAACCAAGTCCAGATGACCCTGAAGATCTCATAATATTTTCAGTCATTCACTCACACATTCACATGGTGGTAAGCTACTGGATAGTAGCCACAGCTTCCTTAAGGTAGTCTGACAGAGACAAAGCTGCCATGCATCGGCCCACCTCCACTCTGTCCACCAGCAGGCAAGGCGGGTGAAGTGTTGCAGTTTTTTGCAAGATTGAAGATACCCACTGATTTGTCGAACTGTTGCAATTTTTCCCCTTTTGTGTCTGTATCCAAAAATCTTTAAACCCCTCAAACAGCCTGGTTAAATAGTACATCAAGTGATAGAGTGATGTGCTTTGACTTCTTTATTCTGAAACCACAATGTCCACAGCAAAGTTTGAGCATTTAAGATAGGCTCACATAGTTCTTAAAAAAAAATCGAATGCTATGCACTTTGTGAGACTCAATTTTTTCTACACTGTTGTTTCCTAGATCTTTGGGAATCAAGAAGAAAAAACATATTTTGTGTCAGTCAACAACTTTCCCGCATCATTTTGGGGGAATATTCAACTGCTCCTCTTGGCATAATTGGTACCACTCATTTTACTGGTGCCAGGGACTCAACTTTCAAAATCTGTAAAAACATTTTCAGTAGGGTTGAAGTTGAGTTCATTCCAGAACTGCAATGTTAACCTGCTGCATCGATTGGAAAACCGATTTTGATATGTATTGGGTATCACTGTCCTTTCAACGTCCACCACTGGTTCTTCATGATGTTACCTTCAACATGCTTCATTGTTGGTACAGCCGGATACTTTGGCCGTTTTCTATCGCACTGCATAGCGTATTACCATTCCACCCTGAAATAAGATATTGAAGTCGCAGCTCGTACATTATTGCACTGTCATCTTTTATTTCGGTGTAGACTTGTAATTCAACTGATTTACAGAAGGATTGCAGGTGAAAACCTCTGAATCCGGCTTTAAAGCCTAAACCAGAACGCGTTCAGTCTAAAAGCACAAACATAAGTGTACTGAAATCTCGCCTGCTGCGACCTCTAATGCATGATGTGTCATTTTCTTCCCCCACACCAGTGAAAGGACTCACTGACGACATGTGTCATCTATTGCAGAACATTTCACCGAGCTGCTTTTCTGCTTCTCTGACAACCTGCAATTACATTGCCGTGCTGAGAGACGTCGCTCAGCAATGCCAGTCTGACATTAAAAGTAATCAAAAGCTTTTGAACAGTCTTGAACAGAAACAAAATGGAGGTCCAGACCTTTTCCTGTCACACTGATAGAGAGAGATTCAGAGGAAGCGTGGAGTTCCTAATCCTGAGAGTCGTTTTGACTTAAATATTTACGTTTGTGTCACAATGAAAAGGGTTTTTCCTCATTGCAATGTCTCATATCTATAGATAGTTTTCTGAATCTGCTCAGCAATTAAAGAAATTCTTGACAATATTCAAGGTTTACCTTCTATTAACTTGTACTTAGGTGTTTTGAAATTATGTGCCATGAAGTTAAAAATAATTTATACCGATTTTTCACTAATTTTATCTCTTTATTCTTCTCCAAATAAGAAAGCAAATGCTCCTTAGTAAGAACAATTTTTGTTACAATTCTTTTTTTTCCTTTTTTTTTATTAGAACACCAGAAGAATAGAATAGAATACCTATTCTTCTTCTTCTTCTTTCTCTGACTGTTAAATGCTGACTCAGCTTTTTTTCCCCAAACATTTAATTCATTTCCTTCAAAAAAACATACAAAAAACATGGTTCTGATCCAGAGATCTTGAGGTGTTTTTAGAAATAGTGAAGTAATGTCGCCACGTCACTTTTTAGTGGAAGAGGTTGTAAAATAGTCACCCTTTAAAAAAAAAAGTCCTGCTTTCTTCTTCTTTTTGTGGCTGAACTGTTATTATGTCATCAGAGGCTGACCACTAGCAGAACTATCTGGTGCCTCTGCTCGTGGGAGGACTTGTATCTGTTTTTCCCCCATGTCTAAATTATGTTTTTCTCTTTCTTACGTTCGTAAATGGGCTTGTGAATTAAATTATAACCTTCCTCAAATTGACGGGTGGAAACAGTTGTTTTTTTTTAAGGTTTACACCAGAAGCCGCTTTTAATCCATATTGATAGTTTTGTGTTGAGGGTTTTTATAGACCAGATTTTTTTCCAAAATATTTGTCCATGTCTTGTAAATATTCTTTCTTAAATGATTCAATATGTTTTGCACATTGTGATGTCACATGATAATTTTTTTTAATTGCTGTACATGTCAAGTGATTTGATTTGAAATGATTTAAATGATGTAAATCAGTATAATGCAGATTTATAATGAGCCTTAATGCTCTGTGAGGAGGAATTAGTGCTCTGTTTCTTGTGCAGTTTTTTACTGTATAGACTATGTGGTGTTGAATACACAGTGATGTTGAATAAATTGTTTTTAAGATTGGTTTGAATTTTTATTAAAATAATTTACTCCAGATATGAATGATGCTAGAGTTTTGAGATTGTTTTACTCCTGCATTTATCATGTGTCCTCTGGCATTTATAGCAGACTTTATTTGTTGTTTTTGAAATCATTTTATGACAAAAAGGTGTTATCCCTTGCTATTTTATTGGAGGATATTTTTGTTTAATTATCCTTGTCTTCACAAAGGCAAAGTTGTATTACTCTGCTCAAGCTTGCATCTTGACAGCCGATTGATTACTCTGCTCCAAGTGAGACACTCAGCGGGAAACCGATGTGTGGGAGAAGAAAGAAGATGGCCTTGGAGTTAACATGAGGTCTTCGCTCCTGGTTTCCCACGGCGTCTTCTTTGGGATGAGGTGGGTAGGTGGGCTTTTTGGCACTCAGACACTTAATGCTTCCTTCCTACACACTGTCAAAGATGAGTCTCCATGGCAATCTAACAGTCTGATCGGTGCGTGATGGGATACGGAGTGGGAGAGACGTCCTGTGGAGAGATTCATTGAGTGGAGGCGCAATGGAGCATATACACTTTGAGGAGACAGCGTGTTGTATCAATAAAGCAACTGTGGAGACAGACTGTTCGTGGGCACATTCCCGAATGGTCAGAAGTCCTATTTGTAACTGTGCACTGACCGGTTTGGTTTGCTAAATGGATGTGAGGTACAAATAGTAACACAGTGGTTGGAAAAGTGTGAACAGAAAGTCTAGGAATGTAAGTACAAGGGAAAGCCACTGAAGATTTTGTTTCTGAATAAATATTCTACAAATATGTGACATCCACTGTGGCTTTTTTTTAATGAAGGCGTCGTGTTTTAAAATTGATTAGAGTCTCTATAAATTTTGAATTAGCAGACGACATTTTTATTTCCTTGAGGTATATGTAAAGGGAAAGAAATTTAGGTCAGCTTGTGACAACCTGTATATTTACCAAAACTTTTAATGTGTGTTTGATAACTATTTTCATCATTATACAGTATCTGCAAATAATACTGTGTAATGATACTTAGATGGGCCTTAAAAAATTCACTTACATTTATTCCTAAGGATTAAATGCAAGTGATACAGATAATGAAACAGAAATACATTGTTTATTAATTTTAATATAAAGTGTAATGAAATAATTAGGCACTTACTCCTACTTTAAAATCAGGAACAAACAGTGAACACATCTTAACAGCACATCTCATCCTGATAATATTTCCTGTTTTTAATATTACAGATGTAGTTTGATGTTGTGTTGACTGTAGAAGTGAATATTCTAATTATAATTGCATTTATTAGGGAGAAAAAGTTATCCAACCAAACCTTGTTCTAAGTGAAAAAGTAACTGCCCCCTAAAGCTAATAACGTCATGCTTGGTGGAAACAATTGACTTCAGGCATTTATGGCGATTGGCGTCGCGTCTGTGGTTTAACTTTGACCCTTGACTTTTTAAACTTTTTGGAGCAATGCTTGAGAGTTTTTAGGCTATTGAAGGGAATGCCATGGTTTAACAGTCACATTCGAGTCTGGACTTTGACTAGGTCAGTCCAAATCCTTTATTTTGCCCTGTTATTGCCATCCATTCAAAAGTTGTTCTATCTAGTGGGCATTAGAAGATTTCTGTATGTATGGTATATATTGTTGTGCTGTGCATTTGAATTCAAGGTCACAACTGCCATTTATCATTATTTTCTGCTATATAGAAGAATTTATGATTCCATCACTTACAGAAATTGTCAAGACCCTGAGATAGCGAAGCAGCCGTAAAACATCTTACTATCTTCACCATGATTGTCTGGGGACAAATACATTTCATAAAGAGCCAGATGAGTTTGAAAAGCTTTGTCCCTAAAATAATTAAATTATTCTTTGAAAACTGACTTTAAAAGTGGTAAAGTGGGCAAATATTTTTGAAATAGCAGTCTAGATTATTCTTTTATTCTTAAAAAACACAGTCCTTTGTGTCTGGTCATGTTTTAAAAATGTATTTTTTTTTTTTATTGTGAATGAGCCTTTCATCTAAAGATGACCTGGAGATCTTTCCAGGTTATGCACAACCTGTTATCATAAGATGAAACACAAGGAGAAAGAAGGTCAGGAAAAAAATGGATGTAATATTTGTTACTCTGAGATTGTGTTTAGGGTTAAAGATTTCTGGTTTTATCTTTAAGACATCCAAAGATCTTCGGTGTGGTCAACACCAAGGTCACAGTGTCCTTTGACTAAAGCTTAGAGCATCCAAAATAATTAATTTGTGCTCTGATCACTCTAACAACAGAATCAGAGTGTAAATCAAAATCACATTGTAACTCCTAAAATGTTTTTCTTTTTCTCTTATTGGTTCTGCTAACAATGAGCTGCAATCATCGTGGAAGCACCATGCTGTCTTTTTGTTGCTGCTTAGTTTGACATTAATCAAGAATCAGAAAGCAAAAGCTTTGGTAGCCAGTGAAATACACTGCTGGATCCCCTTGCCATGGAAACAAGCTCTAACCATTGTCCTACATACTGCATACTGCAGAAACAGTCTGACTGTGTTTAACTCTGAGATTTTTTTTTTTTTTTTACTTTCCAAGTCATCAGTGGGAACATTTCTTCTTTTGTCATTGAGGAAGGTCCATTAACGGTGCTAATATTTCCCAGAAGCAACAACAGCTATGCGTCACTGTAGCTTTAAAAGCCACCCCCATTTCATTCATTTTCATTGGTCTGTTTCTTGTTAAGCTCTCTGGTTTTAATACTTTTTATTCCTCGTTGATTGATAACCGAGCCATCAAAAGACCTCATCTGTGCGATCAATCACATGTGTCATGCTGGCCTTTAAACACCAGCCTGCATATATAGTAGCTGCTTCTGGAAATGGTCCAAATTCAGCTGTGGGGTGATTTCAGAACCCGGAGGCAGCTGGATTTCTGGAGATGACGCAGAGTTCTGAACATTTTTGTTCCCTTTCATGCGGTTGCATGTATAATGTTTATATTTTTTTCATGTCACCACTGCATATATTGTTGTATTCTGTTTGGATTTAATGTCATAGATACAAAACACAACACAAAAGAAGAGAAATGTGTTTTATACATAAAAAGCTGAAAAGTGCTGCAATGATTTGAATCCAAGTTTTTAGTCAGTTGGTGAACCATCATTATCAAGGTATCAATCAATCAATCAATCAATCAATAAATCAATTAATCAATCAATCAATCAATCAATCAATCGGGCATCTGGCTATCATAGTGTCTTTGTTTCACTGGATGGAAAACTTCAACCTCAGTCTTAAGTCTTTCATGACATCAAACTGTTTTTAAACACGGTTGCTATGTAGATCTAGAATCGACTAGATGACAAATGGCGGATGCACATAAATATGAATAACAGAAAATGTTGAAAACAACTGTACAAAAAGATCACATTTAAACTAAAATAAAGTAGTACACTTAAGTACTAAGAAATGTGCAATTTAGAAAGGTAATTTTAAAGTGTACAAATTGTACTTTGTATATTTGTGCAAAGATAACAGGTCTATTTAAAGTTGCATGTGTACAACATTATGTTTTCTTTTTGTTCTTTTGAAGAAAAAGAAAACATAAACAACTGAAGAAAATATAACTGAAGAAAATAAAATCATCTTCCAGTCAGCTCTGACTGGTTTCCTTTTGGAAAAAAAGAAGTGTGTCCACAGCATGATACCACCACCACCATATTTCACGGTGAAAACGGTGTCCGGAGTGTTACTTCACCACACATTTTGTAACTATAGACCAAGAAGTTCAGTTTTTAGTTTATATCATATATCTGCTCTGTCCCTTACATTACTTTTTCGTTACAGTAAAGATTACACCACATTTAATGACAGCACAAATTATCTGTGAGCATTTTTTCCCCACCTAAGCTGTAGATCTCTTTACTAAGTTCCAGAGGTTTGGATACTTCTGCAAGACGCTGCATTTATTGTCCTTCGTTTATCCTGTTGTCTTAGAGTCTTGTGCACCTTCGTTCTTGTTTTGCATATCTTTGAGGTCTGTTTGCATGCTTCTCTTGTTTCACGAAGATAGTTAAGTAATTCTTGCCACTCGTACCCGTCTTGTCTGGATTAGAACAGATCCGTTGGCATTTGCACACAGCAGGCTCCTATTAGTATTCAGCCTGGACATGCCAGTCAATCGGGGCTGCCCTGAGGCTTTTCTTGGCTCCTCTGTCCATGGTGCTGAAAGTAAACAGGGTTGCCCATTGTCACGGTGGCCTCAGCAGATTCACCCCGTTGAAGTTTCAGGAGGACTGGGCATTACAGTTTTGACCAACATGCAATTTACAGACTGGATTCTGACTCACAAACAATCAGTGTTTGACTTCTGAAAGTACCAGCGCAAACGCGAGAGTTTTATGAGCAGTTTCCGTTTTAGAAAAAAAGAAAAAAAAAAAGAAATAAGTCCCACGCGGTAAACGGGAACTAAAATACTCTGCTTTCAGTTCTCCCATTTCCTCCAACCGCTGCCTCCCGTCATTTGGAGACATAACAGTCTCAGTTTGTTACCTCCGTGTCTGACGAGGTGCGAACCTCGTTCACCCACCTCCTTTCTCTTCTTCTTCTTCTTCTTTTTCTTCCTCTTCCTCCTCCTCCTCTTCTTCCTCCTCGTCGTCGTGCTGCCGCAGCAGCAACCAGCGCGGTGAGTCCGTCCTGCAGCAGCGGCATCCGCAGCAGCAGGACGTGGTGATACCTGACTCCGGAGTAAAAAACCCGCAAATACCGATGGCTTCATGTGTAAATATTTCGGCATACGTATCGGTAAGTTGTTTTGTTTTTTTCTCTTTCCTGCATCTATGGCTCTTTTGCATAAGCAGCAGCAGCTGAACTAGTAAAGCATCAGATCCCACATGTTCCTTCTTGAAAATGTCAGAATACGCATGGAATTCATTTGAGTAAGAGTGCAGCAAATGTACAGTGAGATGTTTCACAAATGAAGGTCACCCACAAGTATGATATATTTAACATTTCTGAGGATTAAAAAAAACAGGGCAGGGCAAAATTATCCTATTGATTCTGCAGCACTGAGGGAAGAAACATTTGTCTCATATTGATTGTAATTAAGGCTGTTTTTGTTCTGGCACGTATCACCAGACATCGTTGGAGCTGATTTACAGGCTGGTGTGTTTTGGGCTTCTTGATCTCTGTGATTGAAATAATAATAATAATTATTATTATTATTAATAATAAACATTATTCACATAGACATGGCGTTCATATTTACAGCATTGCATGTGGCTCAGATTAATTGGAAGCATCCTTCCAGATTAGGCTGAGAGAAAAGTTTAATATTCAAGCATTAATTAGAAGGCTTATGGGTAATATAGTTCTTTTACTATGTACACAGAGTTATTCTGCTTATTTGTATAAGCTTGTGCACAACAGTAACAGAGCCATTGTTGGATATCTTCACATCTTAGCCTGGGCATGTTTTTGTTTTTCTGCTAAAGTTTTGCCCAGCAAATGTATATTTCTGTCTAATTTGTTTTATTTATTTTTTTGAAGTTTCATCATCTTACTGGAATCAGTGTATAATTTTGCTGTAAATCACACGACAGTGTTTAACACATCACAGACATCCATGTGACTCTCACAAATCCAGCTTCTTGCCCTCAGGATGATTTAATGTTCAGCCTAACAGCTGTTTCCTGCTTCAGAGCTTTGTTAATCCCCAACACATATGATTTGTTTTAACCCAATTCGATTTTTGTGCTGCAAGAAACTACTGGTTTAATAGCTCACAAGAAAGACAGCAAAACCAACTAAGCACATGTTTGATTTTCTTAGTCTTGTTTCCCACTGTTTGGTTCCACCCTCTAAATTTCTGGGTTATGGCCCCCCGAGCGCCGTCTGTTCTATTACTTGATGAAGCATCTAAGAGATGCTTTAGAGGTAATTGGATTCAGTGGTGGAGGGAAAGGACACATAGTTAAATTCATCTGTGTGCATAAACTGCCTCTGAGAGAACATGTATGCATGTTCTGCTGCTTCAGTGATTTCCCGCATGCTATGTGTGTTTGCTGCTGCTGGTCAGAATGTGTTTTAGTTTCTGTGAATTGTGGTGTTAAAAGGAAGCTGTTGGGGTGGGTAAGGTGTCAAAACAAAAGTGAGATGAGCTGGTTTAAAATGTAACTCTTTACAATCATGTTTTAATCAGAAACTTACAAATCAACTGGACAGTTTGTCAATGACTGATAGGTGAATCATTTTTTTTCAATATATACACATTTAGATTCACAAGTAGAACGTATCTACCTTGTGTTTACAATGCACAACTTTAAATTGTACTCCAACATTCTTTCATTGGGTTTTGGGTTCACAGTTTGATATCAAGCTTTGCCAGGCTGCTAAATGTTAAGCAGTTCAGTAACACGAGTGATGGCCCACTTAGGCCCCACTTCAATTAAATGCGTGGGAATGCCACTCAAATTTTGTACGATTTTTCGAATATTAATAATAATGAAAACTGCACTAAACTATAAGCCTATTACTTTTATATATCTTTAAATCTTCAATATCTCAGCAAACAATCCTCCAGTACTAACCTTTGTCCAGCCAAATTAGTAGAACTCATCAAAAAGTCAGACACTGATTCGGCTCTGATTGTTTATTGGCAGGTCAAAACACAATAATCTGGTTTGTTTCCTCTCTTAATTAAATGCATAAAAACCAAAAACTCCCATTGATTGTGATGCCAAATTAACTCTTGCCCAAGAATGAGGATAAACTTGTATGTCTTTCATTTTTTGTGTGATTCATAATTATTACTTATATCAAAGAACCTGCAGCAGAAGCTTTCTCTTTGTTTTAAGGTCTGCTCCACAGACCTCAAAGAAAAACTGCAAAATAAGTCATCCAGGACCCGTCTTATTGATGCATCTTTAATGTTTATAGTCTATAAGGAAACATGCATGACACATGTGGTAATCAGAATCCTTTCTTTTTTTGGACATATCCATCCATCCATTTTCTTTACACCCTTGTCCCTTGGTGGGGTCAGGAGGGTTGCCAGTGCCTCCAGCTAGCGTTCTGGTTGGGAGGTGGGGTCACCATGGACAGGTCGCCAGTCTGTCATAGGACAACACAGAGACACTAAGTGTCTCTGTGTTGTCATCCATCCACGGACACATTCACACCTAGGGACAATTTGGAGAGGCTAATTAACCTAACAGTCATGTTTTTGGACTGTGGGAGGAAACCAGAGTACCTGGAAAAAACCCATGCATGTACAGGGAGAACATGCAAACTCCATGCATAAAGACCGGGGCCAGGAATCGAACCCAGAACCTCCGTGCTGCAAGGCAACAGCTCTACCAACTGCGCCACTGTGCAGCCCTTTTGGGACACATAATTGGTTAAAAAAAAAAAAATAGAGAACCTGGTGTCCTTTATTGTATAAATGTAAAATGCTATGTAAGAAGAGCCTAAAAACGAGCATCCACTTGATGTGTCTGTGTGTGCAGGTGAGTGTGTTTATGTGTGGATTCCTGAGCTCCATGAGTCAGCTGTGACAGGGACTGCTCCAAAATCAGTCGTTGTTTTTGTCATAAAAGAGCAACATTTGGAGGGAAGCACAATGTACATGTGTCTTTAGTAGCAGTTCATTATGAATTAAGGCTCTTCTGATTAAACAGTCATTATTTCATCCATTAATTATCAGAAACTAATGGAAAGATTCTCAACTCCAAGGGAATTTCAGGAAATGTCCTGCTCAGTCAAAGTTGCATAACAGCATAAAACTAATGACAGATATTTCTGCTCCACTTTTAAATCCACTGGTTTCTTTTAATACCTTTGAGATTTAATGTGATTAAAAAAAAACAAAAAGTGTTTCTACTTTGAAAACAGTTGTCACAATAAATGTAATCCATTTGTCTTGCCATGCTGGTGCATTATGTATGCTTAAGTGTAGCAATACTCTTTATATGACACAGGATTCATTATTTTTTAAGATGATCTGCAATAAATTATTAAAGAGAATATAAATAAACACAAGGGAAGGGCTCAAAATAATTTAAATCCAAATATTAAATATTATAGATTAAAAAATTTATAATTAAATACAATGCTTTATATGAAACTTTAGAGGGGAGTTAAATAAACACACAAAATATTTACTTTTATCCATTTAGCAAAAAAAAAGATACAGTGAAAAATTGTTTCTGCAATGATGATATGACAGATCTGAATAATAATAATAATAATAATAATAATAATAATAATAATAATAATAATAATAAAACGTTGCATTTAGAAACAATACTACATGTGCACTTCCTAAAACCCAAACATTTCACTCATGATGCTGAACAATTTTATAATCCTTAACATCAGCTACAATCAACATGTTACTTTTGACTAGCAGAGGCTCAATGTTTAACAAAGAAGTATGGGCAATAAAATGGGGTGAATTAATTTAAGTAGTGCAGGTTACGTGTACAAATGAATCACCTTTACACCTTGAAAGCAACTAGATGTATTTTATACCCTGAGATATTTAGAGGATGGAACCACGACAAGGCGGAATCAGAAAGCGAATGATATTTACACAAACTTAACATTAAAGACAATAAATGTTACCAATAAATATTTACATTAATACAAATCATTACACTTTAATAAATCTAACACAAATCCAAAGAATGAGTTAAGTTAATCTAAATTGGAGTTTTTACCTTTGCCTTTTCCTGTTCTGTTGGTTTAACACATTGATATTTTTTTATTACAGAATGTCTCCACGAATGTCTTAACACAACTGAAAAGCTGAAATAATGCAAAACATAACACAGTATCCATAAAAAATGGTGCAACCCCTGGTTTCCATTACAATGCAAAAAATACCTCAAAAACTAAATTTTTTTTTTTGCTTTGTCACATTAGAACTCCAAATTTTAATGGATTTTATTAGGTTTCCATTTGTCAGATCAACACAAAATACCAAATAAATAAACTTTTATAGCTAATCTGAACACTTTACCATCTTCTTGGCTGCTCCTTAATTACACCCGGTGTATCTAATACACTGGCTGTATCAAATAATATATATCCACAAGTTATAGAGCCTATCTGTGCATGTTTTAATGTCAGTAGAAATACAAATCTCTGATTCAGCTGATGGGATAAATGAATTTAAATGCATTACAGTCATGGAAGAGACTAGGATTCTTATATGCACAGCAAGGACTATAATGGAATAGCTCTGATCAATACATGTGCCAGAATAGCCCAGTCAAAGGCCAGACGGAAATAATCAAATTGAGAATCTTTGGGGAGGTTTAGAGAGACTTACCCTGAGGTTCTAACTGAGCTTGAGTTTTTTTGTAAATGGCCTGAATGTTCATAGTGCTTTGCTAACTCCAAGGACTCCAAAGTGCTTTACATTAAAGTCAGTCATTCACACACTGATGGTGGGGAGCTACGTTGTAGCTGCGGCTGCCCTGGCTGACAGAAGTGAGGCTGACATACAATCAGTACCACCGGATCCTCTGATCGCCACCAGCAGGCAAACCAGGGGAAGTGTCTCGCCACAGAGCTCAACGACTGAGACAGGATGAGTGAAGATTTGAACTGGCAACCTACAGTTATAGGACACTGTCCCAGTACAAATAATAATCTGTGAAAATGTTTGGTGTATAAAGCTTATAGACATCCTAAGCAGTATTCACAATAAAGGGCAGTTTGTCAAATTATTGACTAGAGGTGGTAGGAGGGAGGATATATCTTTATGTTTCAGATTTGTTTTTCATTATCCACAGAAAACAACATGCATAAATCATTTTGCTGCAGACATATTTGCTTAATTAACAATTTCATTGAGTAAATCAGTATATTGATGCTTCATCTTCTCTTTTGTGCACATTTCAGAGTCCTTAATGTTGTTGTGACACCAAGGACCAGATTCCAGCGAATCCCTTCAAACACCAATCCTCATTTAAACTGATACTGTTGAGCCATTTTGGACACACACTCTTCACCAGGCACGATGAGAGGCTACCTGCTCACTGCAATTTTTTTGTTCCTGCGCTTGGTGAGTCATTTGTCTGCATGTTCTGAATATGTGTGCAGGTTTGCAATCATGTAAGATGAAATGTTTGCACGCCTGCACCACCGGCATCCCACGTCTCGGGTTAATCTTTGTTTTCCTAAACATGCCTGTGCACATGTGTAGTATATATGCTGTGGTTGTAAAAAAATCAAAAAGTACATAAAATTTCCCCACCAACAGCATCAGCATACGTTACAGTTCCAGGATCAGCTTCGTGTTAAGCCGTATGCCCTCTTCTTAGAACAATAACAGATGGCCTGGCTGACCGGAGAGCTGTGAATCCAACTGCTGTGACTCACAGTTATTAGCCCTCCCATTGCAATTAAAAAGGATGAAAGATGAGTGGGAGGAATCATATTAGGTGCCCTGATGCAGCACAGCTGGACTTTAAAAGCTGCATCAGTCAGATTTCCACTTATTTTACCCGATTCTAGAAGGAAACCAAAATGCAACACCTAATTAACAAAGCAGTTTGATCTTTTCTCACCTAGGATTACATTTAATTAAAAATGCCATCTTGGATAAAAAAAATAAATAAAAACAAACCCTCATTCTAACGTACAAGGTGTCCTTACTATGTCCTTTAGCCATGCAGTAATGTGCTCGTTATTTGTATGGACTCTGGTCTTTACGGTGAATCTGATGGTCTGCCATGTCAAATGGGAGTTTTATTATCTGTTCTGCACACTGCTGTGGGAGTCACAGAGCTATCCAGTCTCAGAAAATAGCCTTGGGGAGGGAAACAGTGTGTTCTGCAGTTGCAGGATGGAGGGCTTATCTGGACAGACATCTGTTTCAGAGAGGAGAAATGATTGAAAGAGGAGAATAAGAAGCACACATGAAAATTTGTCTCATTGATTTCGGATCCCTGCAGTATTGCCATGGTGACTGGTTAAGGTGGAATTTCAGGAGAATTTGCATAATGTTCTTCAGCTTGTCTTGTTCTGTGTTCTATCCATCAGCTGTTATCTTTCTCTGTTTCATCATTGTACTCGAATAAAACGCTTTTGTAACGACAGTGGATGAAAAATAAAAGCCTTTGTCCAATTTGGAAATTACTCAACACAAATCTGATTTTTATTAAAGAGTGGCTAAGAGACAGCCACTACAGCAAGAAAGCATCAAACAATTTCTAATCCAATTCTAGCCCAAGTCATATATAACACACAGAGGAAATCTGGCCTTTAATTTTAAACTGGACACACTACATTTACAGTGAGACAATGATGCTGTGGGGATGTTTTCCTCTAACAGGGTCAGATTGGCTAAACTCCATACTAGAGGTTATTGAAGGAGATCTTTTAAAAGACAACATAGATTTAGGACAGTCAGTCAGGAGACCATGACCTTCAGCATAGAGCCAGGAAGTGTGGCTCTAACTTTAAATTGACAACATATGAAAATGACTCAGTCAAAACCCAGACGCAAATCTGTCAGAAGACATGAAATTGTTCAGACATTTTCCATCAGCGGAAATTACATTCTCTGGATGTGGTTCTGGGAGAACAAATGACAAAACACTTCCTAAGGTTTTAGAAAGATCAATTAGTCTACAACTTTTAAATTTGGAGAAAATCTTGAAAGTCATGAATCATTTTTCTTCCATTTCACAAATACTATTTACCTTGTGTTTGTAAAATGAAATACAAGCTAAGTTTTAGTCAAGAAGGTTTATTGTAATGTTATTGGTCAAAACAGCAATTAAAAGGCTTAAACGATCTTTAATTACATTTGATATACAGCACAGATACACTCTAGGAGAGTTGATAAAATAATACTTTAGCTAATATCAGTTTTCAGATTGAGAAGTTCAGAGGCATCATGTTACTAAAAGTCATATACGGACTATTTTCTTTCATCTATCACTTCTGATGTTAACACAGTAACTTCCATTGGCTCAAACAGCTGTTTTGTCTAATGTTTTAAATTAATGACAAGAGAATTCCCAAAGAAACACTCTGATTTAGGAGCTACTGGCAAAGAACTGTCTTGAATGACCAGAATAAATTGTTCAAAGCATAAAAGGATCTGGAACCAACTAAAGATCTATTTCCAATAAGCATAACCATATCTGCAGCTCTGTTTGCATAAATTAAGAATAACACATTCATCCATTCATCTGACAGGTCTGTCTGAATTTATGCCAAACATATCTTAGTCATCTGCATCCAATTATTCCTCATGTGGGAAGCTTTGCCTTCAGTATGCTGGTTATATGCTGCTTAGCAACATGGAAGCTACGTGTGAGTTTGAAAGGTGCTCTTCCTTTCGAACAGTATGGGAGAAAATGTTTTATTGATTAAAAAAGCAGCAATATGAAAAACAGGTGATGTTGACCCATGCTGAGAAGAAAAGAAGCAGCAGCTTTGTTTCTTTGTTGATTGGATGTGTTAACACCACAGATATATCTCTGATGATGCTCATATGATTCATACATGATCGAGCAGTTTTCGAATTCCAGCCACGTGCATCATGACGAAGAAAGAAGTGAATTCTTGTACATTGTCAGGCAGTTGATGTCCCAGTCTTAGCAGGGCAGTGAAGTGAATTGATATCAGTGATATCAGAGGGCAGAGATGGAGTGATGAGTCAGCCGTGGCTCACAGGGCTGGGATATTTTACACCTATCATTTCCCTGTGAGAGGGAAGGAGGGGCTGGGGGCGCAAATCAAAGATTGGCCTCAAGAGAACGACAGGAAACATTGAGTGAGAAGATGACAAGCAGCGACTGCAACTCTTCTGAGTAAATAGTTTCTGTGTCCTGTTTCACTTTGCTTCGCTCTGCGAGTGCAATTTCTGCATTTTGCATTTTATCCTCAAGTTGCACCAAGCTGGTAGAATTTCAGGACCTTCACAGTAAATATTTGTTGAGTCCCTGCAACTTGTTTTCATTAGATTCACAAAAGAGTTAAAGATTGTTTTTGGGGGGTTTTTTAAATCACAAGCATAAAGAATTAGTAACATCTCCAAACCTTCAATGAGAAACAATTTTAACCTTGACAAATATGACAGATATTTACAATTAGTGTCGCTACTCATTAGATGTATCTAAATTAGATTTGTTGTAGGGCTCCAGCAAATTTCAATTTTACATGTGCTGTGCACTGAAAAAACTGAGAAAAAAAATTAAGATATCACGCAAATGACCATTCTCTTAATATTCTCAAAAATGTATTTATTTCGCATTTATAAGTATTTTTCCAGCATACTTGACAGATTGTATTTGATTACTCTCAAGTACGGCGTTCCACAAAGTTATGTGCTTGGCCCTTTTCATGCTTCATTTTGTGTATCGCTTTATTGGCTGTCCTGGTTCTTTGACACCTTTTACAAGTTTAAAACCCCAGTGCATCTAAAACCTTTTCAATCCAGAATTATTCTTTTTAAAAGCAAAGGATAAGTAAAATTAAAATAAATTAAATCTGGGAAAACATTAAATATAGTTGTTTCACAGACGTGTTTTTTCTTGCCAGTTTTATCATTTAAGCAATATTAATAACAATTTGTGCCATTATTTATACATTTCTCTCTCCTCCCAAGCATAATTCCATCTTCTTTTTTTTTTCAAAATAATTGTCAAACATGCCTTCTTTCATACGGCATTAGCATAATGTGATTCAATGGTTTCTGAAACCTGCTTTTGATGTGACACCAGTTTAATTCTTGTTTTTCTGCAGGTCACCTCAGAGTCTGGACACTGCATAATAAACCGTGAACATGAGAAATGCATGGAAATGATAGAAATGCATGACCCAGATGGAATTGCATCTGGTAAGTAAGAGTATGAGCGTGTTTCTGCAGACTTCTATGTTCATAAGTCGGCATTAGATTTGTTGCCTTTCATGGTTTCCACTGCTGTGATTAAATTTTGTGCATCTTTGGAAACTCTTTGGACCCTCAGAAGATCCGTTGATGAAAGTCATGTGTCAGCCTCAGAGAATTAATGGAAAAAGCTATGCTTTTTTCCACTTAGTGATTTGCCATATTTCTGGGTTGTAAGGATCAGAAAGGAACATGTAGGGATGAGAGATGAAGCTTTATGTTCATTCTCGAAAAATCCAGTCACAGTGAGGCTGCTAAATAGCATATCCTGTCCTCTGTTAGTCTACAAAAGAAAATGTTTGCCTGTAATGTCACGCTGAGCTGCTTTCAGATTTTTTCCAATGTCACATTTTTTAGAAAACACAGGAATCTTGTTATGTGGTTCCTGGAAGCAATTATTTTCTTGGCTATGGATTGTGGTTTTCATTAGCGTTTGCTTCAGGTCTCCTGCTGCTAGAAATTTGTCCAGCAGACTGCAACTTCCTAACTGCGCCTGTGACTCACCTCTTTGCTGACAGCCACCGAGCTGCTCCAGCCCCGAACCTCAACCCCAAAAAGAAAAGGAGTCAGATTGTGAGAAAACAAGCTTAAACTGCAAACGAATTAAAAGTTCAGCTTATTTATCAAAATGTGATTTAAAGGTGAACTATTGCTACTTTGCACAAAGAGGTTCTGCATGTTAGTCAAAAACAGCAGAACTTTTTCTAATGTTACTATGAGCTTATTTGATACTGTTAAGGTCTGATGTTTCTGTAGCTCCTGGTGAAAATCAAACATCCTGTTGTTTCCTCTGTAACAGAGGGTGTTTAGTTGGAGGGGGTTATATATAACGTTACGCTGTCGGTGCACAGAGTCACGTGTTGGCCCTCTTTGACCCTCTAACTGATCCCTGTCTCCTCTTGTCCTTTTGAAGACGCCATCCTGCTCTTTCTGCTGACAGCAAATCGTTGGTGGGGAAATAAAAGTGACTGCTTTGCAGAAATTCTGCTTGCAAGCTTGAAAAAAAGGCATGAAAAAGAGAAATAGGGTAAAAAAGGGGAAGGAGGGTAAAAATAAAGTAATTTTTATTAAAGTGATGTTTCTGGATTGTTCAGGTCTTTTGATAGTTCCACATCTACATTGACTATTATGTTGATTTTGGACGTTTAGGATGTATTTGATCCAATTTTGTAATCATTAGGCAAAATGTAGGCAAGTACCTGGAGGATTGGTTTCATTTTATGTGCAATTTCTCACACGTTACATATTTTAAAAATAATGGGCAAACAAAAAACATATAAAATATCTTATGAACTAAAATGAACAAAATAATATAAATGGATGACGTAATTACAATGAAGCAGAAGAAAATCTAATATTTCCCCCATAAAATGTTGATACCTCAGTAGTAGCAGCAAGTTAAGATAGGATACAGTATTCAGTCTTGTAAAAATGCTGAAAGTATATTTTTTTCCAAGACATCCTTTAAGTAAATGTAACAGTAAATGTTTCCAGTTTCTACCCACCTCTGCTGCTCAGCGAAGATTCAGGATGCTTGTAGGATATTGTGTAAGATGGCCAGCGATGCAGACAAAGTCTTTTATTAAGCCTTACCTCTGTGGCTCAGTGCGGCTCATTTGGCTCCGATTTGCCCTTTAAAAGGTAATTGGCTCCGTGTCCGGCTCAGCAGACAGAACCAAAACAGATTAGGGAGGCAAGCGGAGAAGCGAAAGGTCTGCAAACACATCCACACACGTATGTGAGGAGACTTATGCACACTCGGATGCGGTCACACTACAAAATACTTTCCAAACACAAACAGCACAGACTGGGACCTGTCCGCACCCAGAAAACTGCTGCAGCAGAAATAATGAGGCAAAAGCGATAGAGACGGAGCAGGTGGAGAGCAAAGACCATAAAAATGGTGATGTACAAAAATAGATGGAAGCAGGTGAGGGATATGATCACCATGGGAAATATAAAGAATAAAATATTAGTTTAAAACTGCAATAAAGTTTAGTAGATGTTCTCTTCACAGGATTTGACATAAATTAGATTAGTTTATTTTCAGAGCAGTTGCGATCTTATGTGACAAAATTATTTCCTTAAAAAGATATACAAATGTTGTTCTCTGCTTTTGCAGTTCACAGTAAAACAAAAGAGAAAAATCTATATTTGTAAAAAAAAATAAAAATAAAATTTAAAACATCAACTACAACTAAGCTTTTCATGGAATATATTGAAATACGTGGACGTGATTTTCAAGGGAACAGTTAGTCAAGCAGAAGCAGCGTGAATAGTGAAAATATTGCTTTCTGTCACGGAAAGTTAAATTTCTTTTGGCTTAAGAATAATCCTGTTCGGTAGAGCAGCTTTCTGTTTTTCTGGGAGGATGAAGTACTGCTGTGGAACATTTTTCACTTCAATTAAGTGACAACTTATTTCTAAGAAGTCAACATTTCCTTTGTCACTTTTAGCTTAAATGTGCAAGAGAAACCTTGAAGTCCTACAATACAACCAGAACTAGTGTTACCTAAAACAGATAAACACATGTAATTAATAAATAATCAAATTTGCAGATCTGCATCTTCTTTTTTATATATAAGATGATTGTTTAATAGTCTATAATGTAATTGATTACATAAATGGTATTTAAATAATTGTACATAATCAAACATCATGTAAAATGGAAACAAGTTGTCTCTTTTTGATGTTCTGAAAGTTAATTGACTACAAATTGACAAGTAGGAAAGGGATAGGACATTATAAGATATCATATCTTCTACCTGCTTCTTTTTGAACGGAAAATATAACATTTGCATGTCACATGGGCAGAATAATTTGTTTTACATTTTTATTTCTTACATTTGTTTCATTCTATTTTATTTTGCTTTTTTTTCTTGATTGTCTTTTCTGTTTGTTCGAAATAAATAAATTAAAAATAATAATAATTTGCAGATCTGCATCTTCTTTTTTGTTTTCAGTTTTAATTAAAAATAATAATAAAACTCCTGCACTGAATTTGACTAAGAGCAAAACATGGTACCCGATACCAGACATTTCTTTGGAAGTCACTTTCAGCATAAAAAAATAAATAAATATGCAAATAAAATATGCTTTTTTTGCTATAACAACTTGCAATCCGAATTCAATTCAGCAGATCATTTCAAGCTGAATTTCTTGGGTTAAATATTTTCCTAAGGAGTGTGTCATCAATGAGAAATTGGACCGTAAACAAGCATTCTGTGTTTTAAGAAACAGAATGCATTTTATTTTCTGCACAGCCACATGCCCTCTATGTAGTTATGTTATCATTTATGGTTTTAGTTTTAGATCTCTCATATTTTTCTTGACGTGTTTGCTCTTGTTGTCTGATTAGCCTCCTAATTTTCCATGAGATTTGCTACATTTTCTACTTGTATTGCTACAGATTAAACGGTTGATGAAAAAAAAAATATATTAATATGAAGAAAATGAATAAGACAGTAGTGTGGTATCTTTGTGCAAGAGACTTGATAGTTTTATTTAACGTAATTTTAAAACACTGGATTCTGCATTTTAACTGCTTTTTGAGATTCATTTGCTGCGAGCAGACATGGAAAAACTCAAGAAATTATAATAAATGAGGCTACTGGGAGAACCAGACCAATGTGAGAGTGAGATAAGTTTTTCACTCTGCCATGAGGCCAATATGGCAAAAAAAAAAAAACTATAATGTCCAAAACAAACATTTTTAAAAGGTTTCCACTTCTGCTACCACAATTGGTCTCTCCATGTCGCACTTCCTGGCTGAATTTACTGTCTTTAAAAAAATAATCTGTCACTGCTTTTAACTATTCTACCTCAATTCGTCTTTATGAATCAAATGCATCTTGTTTATCATATAACAGGTACATAAGTTACTCAGTATGTTCTTATAACATTTCAGTGTGTCCTTGGATGTGGGACAACTTGACCTGCTGGCAGGCAGCCGATGTCGGTGAGGTCGTAACGGTCAAATGTCCTGAGTTATTTCACGACTTCATGACACCTGAAGAAGGTGAGTTGCCTTCTCTGCAATGTCATTCCAGTTAATGCTTTTTGAATGTCAGAATAAGTTTCCCCTATTGGTTTCTTTAAGGCATTAAACTTTATATATATTTTTTTACATTTTCAGAAATTGGGAAGGTCAATCGAAACTGTACAGAGGATGGCTGGTCTGAACCTTATCCTCACTATGTGGACATCTGCCTTCTTGACGACAACACAACAAAACGTGTATGACTTTCTTCTCTTGTTTAAATATTCATATTTTTCCTACATGGACTGACTTCTGTTCTCCATCATTAGGATTATTTTGCATCGGTTAAAGCCCTCTACACAGTCGGGTACAGCACCTCACTGGTCTCTTTGACCACAGCCATGGTCATTCTCTGCAGATTCAGGTGAGTTCGAAACTAAAATAGGAATAGTTGAACGTGAAAATAGAAATAGAAAAAGTCTGTTTTTGATTCTATTCAGCTGGCAGCTGCTGCAGCTACAGTAAACTTAAAATCAGGCTCTGCAGGGACCACGTTCCAAAAGACTTGTTTGATCCCAGTGGAAGTCCCTAAATAAACTAATTAAAAGGCTTTAGTGCTTAATTTGAATTAGCAGTGTTTGCTCTTGTCTATTGTAAGAGCAAAATATGTTTCAGCTGTCACTGAGGAGTTAAATATTGTGCTTGCTTCTCATGTATAGTAAGCTATAGCTCATACAGTATTTGTACAGATATTCTCATTAGTATATATTTATTTTTCATATCTGTAAATAAATGGGTGCTTATTGGAACTTTGTTGTTACTATAACAATTTAGCCTCTGATTATGAGTGTGCTGTTTCTACTAAAAATGATTGTTCTTTTCTAATAGCTAAAAACTATAAACAAAATAAAAATAAGGATTTGATTCTTGCAACTTCAATAAAGATTTTTTTGTTGATCATAGAGAGGGCCTTACAAACAAGGATTGTTTTTACCCTTTAGATTTTAAAATTCAGAATATCTGACGCTGTACTGGTTATCGAGATACTAGTAATGATACATTGCAAGATGATATGCATGATTTGGGACTCATGAGGAGAAGTAGAGATTTGGGAAAAGCTAGTAATCCTCATTTAATATTTCATAAGTTGAAAATGGTTCACAAAAAAATGTGTTAATGTTGAATAATAACTTTTCCAAGCACAATTTCTAAGGTGGCCAAAGTCATGGAAATGTTTATTTTTACGTGTTTTCACAAATATAGTTAATCTTTACTCAAAACCAAACTTTGTTTAAAACCTCTTTGATCTTAAATTAACAATGGTCAGATTCTTTAGTTCTAGAGGATTCTCCACAAGGTCTGCAGAAAAGGTTTTCCTACTGCTCCCTAAATTTAGCTCTTTGACTTCAATGTTTAAAAAGATCATTATTATGATTAATTTCATTATTCTTTCAGTTGCACACTAAGCAGCTCTCTCAGAACAGCTAGGGGTGCCAATACAAACTCTCCCTCTCATGGTGAATGTTATTATAAATCATTCCTTAATCGTACAGTGTTTGTCTCACCATACCCTCCACTCCTGCACCCCAAACAGACTTTACTGAACATATAGGTAGGTAACCTGTTGGGAGTTGGTTGTAAACAAGCTCGATTCATTTCAAGCTGATGCTGATTTGGACAATTTTGACTCGCAGTTTTAAACATTCCCCCGATTGTTTGAGGTTAAAGATGATAAAATGTGACATATTCCTCTGTGCTCACTCTCACTCTCTCCCATTTCTGCAGGAAGCTGCACTGCACCCGAAACTTCATCCACATGAACCTGTTTGTGTCCTTCATCCTGAGAGCCATCTCTGTCTTCATCAAGGACGGCGTGCTGTACCCTAAGGAAGACAGCGAACATTGCTTAATGCACACAGTCAGTTATCACTGATGATTATCATATATCCTGTGTTTGCTTATGGAAACATGGCTATGTGTGAGTTTCAGCATATCTCCCCTGGTAAAGCCCATTTGTACAACAAATAATACGTTCGCCAAAGCCCGGACACCTTAAGAAGTGATGTTTTGGGGTCAAGGGTTAGATTTAGGGCTAAAGTGTGAATTAAATTTGCGCTAACTTTACTGGTAGGCATATACTAGTAATGGTTAGGTTTGGGTTAGAGATAGGGACAGGGCTGGGCCACTGAAATGAATAAAAGTCAATGCAAAGTCCTTGTGAAAATAGAAAAAAAACAACATGTGTGTGTGTGTGTGTGTGTGTGTGTGTGTGTGTGTGTGTGTGTGTGTGTGTGTGTGTGTGTGTGTGTGTGTGTTTTTCACCACAGGAAAAGAAAACAACTCTGCTTGTTCAGCTGTTAATAAAAGTTAATTTCAAATTGCAAAGTTAATTGCTTTATTTATACCAATCTAAAGCAGATAATTGTGCAACTGGACGTTTATTGTTTGCATAGTCCCAGTACATTTACATGTACAAAGTTTTGATGAGGACGCCCGTTTTTCAAAGAGTCATGTTAAGTAATTTGTCAAAAGTGCATTTATGCTTTTTACATGAGAATCATTTATCCCTCAGCTTTTCTAGCTTTTTTCTTTTCACATTTTTTCAACCCACATCTTCAACTGGGTACAAGCTTGTGTTTTTGTACATTAAAATATTAGACCTCTATGATTTCAAATGCAAAACAAACTCTAAGTCTCCCCCTAGAAACAATTCATTGCCCGCTTTGGTAAGCTGGCATGACAAATAAACCTAATTATATAGGCTAATGGGTTTGAAAAGGCCTGCTGAAATATTCTACAGCAGACCCATTACCATCTGAAAGGCTACCATGGTCTTGTTTTTAAATTTACTCCTTTACTTCTGTTGCCATAGTGATTGCAAGGTCATCATCATGGAGGGACTCTGAATTAGATCACTACTGTAATTGTCTGACCCGACTCTAAATGTGGACACTATTCATTAACATGGTGTCACTACATTACACTTCACCTGACATTGAGGTGAGTCATTCCTGTGGGTAGTTTGAAGATCAGCTTCAATCATGTGAATGAGTGGTAATTACTGACCACATCTGCTTATAGAGTGATTAGCAAGAATCCAGACGTTACTTATGTTAGAAGTTGCAGTCTGCATGGCTAAAGATGATTAAAAGCCAAATAAGAAGCAAAATGTCCCAAATCACTCTATTTATTCAGTTCGCCGTTTACCTTCTGCTGCACTTCCACTTCCTGTTTGGAGAAAATGTGTTGCTATTATCTAACTGCTAAATGTAACGTTGACTCACAACTTTAGAGAATATTAGGAAACAGGCAGCATCATGAAAACCAAGGAAAACAGATAAGTCAGAGATAACATTATATACAACTTCAAAGCAGAGTTGGATCATAAAATACATTTCTGTCAAATGACACGCTGGGAACAATGCATTTAAATTTACAATGCTCAAGTCAAGTTTGTTTGCACATTTCGCCAACAAAATAGTTTAATCTACTATATGACAAAAACATAAGACCACAAAATAAAACAAAAAAGAAACATTTCCAGAAACATTCTGCAATCCACAATAGAATAAATTTGTGTACACTTATTATTAGTCAAAAGCCTCTCTAACAAATTAGTTTTAGCCTTGATTCAAAGGAACTCAGTGTTTCAGTAGTCCTGCAGTTTTCTGGACGTTTGTCACAGATTAGAGATGCATTAAAACTGAATCCCAATTTTCTATGTCTGGTTCTGATTCTGCAAATGCAGAGCAGACTTGAAACAGAAGACCTGAGTGGTCTATATGGTTGATACAGTAACGGGTCTTTAATTTAATTTGGGACTAAGTCATTTAATAATTTATAGAATAACAAAAGCATCTTAAAGTCAATTCTCAAGGTTCTGTAAGACATAAGATGTCCCTGTGTCATGATGGAGCATTGGTCTGAAACGGTACATTTTTGTACTCAGTTATCATGTTCTATGGTGGAGGGTAAATGTAAGGATGTGAGCAGTCAACTCTTTTTTTTTTCTTTCAAATATCTGACATTTTTATCACATACTATTGCAGATTTTAATTCAAAGGGTTTGAGCAGTGAGTCCAGATAAAGATGAGATTTCTCTGAAGATCAAAATCTCAGCGTCCTGCTGCTCCAACATCCTGTCGCTGTGTTTCCTCATGCAGGTGGCATGTAAAGCAGTGATGATATTTTTCCATTACTGCGTCATGTCCAACTATTTCTGGCTTTTCATCGAGGGTCTGTATCTCTTTACTCTGCTGGTCGAGACCTTCTTCCCTGAGAGACGCTATTTCTACTGGTACACTATTGTCGGATGGGGTATGTAACAATTTCTGATTGGTTTAGTTATTTAATTGTTTTATTTTTTTTTTAACTGCCAAGCGTATCTGCAGCTAATCTTTTTTTTCCAGTGGTGTAATTTGTGTTCTCTGTGCTTTATCTATGTATGTTTATGGATCATAGGAACTCCAACTATATGTGTGACTGTCTGGGCCGTTCTGAGGCTTCATTTCCATGACACAGGGTATGTAGCAACTTTTTTATTCCAACCAGTGTCATATGTTTGTACATAAGAACATGTAGTTTACTAGCTTTGTTTTATTTTAGAGTTGGATGCTCTTATTGCGAGTGCTATAATCGCCTGGGGTCCCATTCTTTCAGAGAGTAGCGCAAACACAGGGAAAAAAGATAGTATCAGATGTGCCCAGAATAAGTTTGCTATTGCTTATTTTTATGCCCAGTCAATGAGGTGTTGGCACCTGCTGTGTAATGCTCAATAGTCAATATAGTCACAAAATAGTCACAAAAGCGTGGCTTTCATGAAGGTGTACATGTAATAGGTCAACAGGGATTGTATCTGCTCAGGGTAAATATACACTGGTAATTATAGGCTCAGTTCTATTCAGGGGCAATAGAAAAATAATCAGAAATCTTTGAATGGTGATAGAAAGTTTCATTTGCCATCATGGAAAATTGTCCAAAAAACGTGTTGGTCGTCACCGACAGATGCTGGGAAACGAATGAGCACACTGCCCTCTGGTGGGTACAGAGATAAACAAATAGCTAAGTTGGAACAAAGAGTTGACGATCTGGAACAATATTCTAGACGTGATGAATTAGTA
>CAEGAF010028106.1:0-18194 GCA_903067075.1 Micropoecilia bifurca | reverse complement strand
CTGCTCGGCTCGGTTCTCCACTCATCACTTAAAACGAGCCAGCGCCGCCACAGGCTAACCGTCAGCCGCCGCGATAGATGTTGGCCCAAAGCGAAGTCTGAGAGGTTATTGCTGCACTTTTTCAAATCCTAACAACACGGAGCTGGAGCGGCTCCATGCTTCATCCTGCGGGCGCAGATATTGTTTGAGCAACGAGGAAGCGCAGCAGCGAGTTGAGCGATGAAGGCTCCCGCTGATTGGTCTGGACCCGAAGCGTTTCTGTTCACCGGGAAGGAGGAATGGCGGAGGAGGCGCGTGAGGCGTGTTTGAGCTGCATTAAAACGGAATCAGTTTGCTGTGTTTCTCTCATTATTACAAGCAGGGGCTTCAATTGGCTCTCGAGCTGTACTTTAGACACCCCTAGGTTACGTTTTGCGTCCCTCTTTTGTCAAATTTAGCTAACTTTGACCTTCGTTTTGAGTCAGCTATATGGTTTGCGTGACGTTCTTTATGGTGCGTTCACTGAAGTCTCGTAATTTAAGGCTCTGTCTCCTTTCTGCCGCGCAGTGGTGAGTCAGAACCTGGTGACGGACGACGTGGCTGTGGTGGAGGGAGAGACGGCGATCATCAGCTGTCGGGTGAAGAACAACGATGACTCCGTTATCCAGCTGCTCAACCCCAACAGACAGACCATTTACTTCAGAGACATGAGACGTAAGTTTTACAACACACTGCCATGTTTTTACCTTTGTCCTATGTTCTGTCTTTAAATGCACGTTAACATGAATGCCGCATCTTAACAAAATGATCAAATTAGGTGAGACACACAAATATGTGCTCATATTGTTTTCTTTTATAGATAATTGAACAGAATTAAAAGGGATTAAAAATAAAATGAATGGAGATGTAATGCCGAGTCACACCACAAGGCGGCAGTGCTGTCCATGAAACAGCTGTGTGTATTTTTGATCTGCGCAACTAAACAGTGCTATCAGATACATGAAGAAGAGCACAAGCAATAAAGAAATACTGTGTTATTTTCGTTTAATTACGGGTTATTAACATTATCCAAGGACATGTATAGTATTTAATTTGTAATATTAGTCATCTGACTAAGCTATCTTGTGTAGACTATGTTTTGAGAGTGAAACGGCTGTCCTACTCTGTTAGCATTTCGGCGCTAGCATGCTAATTACTTAGCTAGAGTAGCAACTAACTGCTTGTTGTTGGCAGTGGCATTGTTAGGCCAACACGTAAAATAAAACTGAACTTAATTGTGTATTTTCTGCCTTTCCTTTCTGTCCATTAATGTGTTTTTATATGTACTAAAAGTGAATATGTGACTTTTGCATTCAACCATCAGAGCCTGAAGCCTGTCGGAGCAGTTTATTGTTATCGCAGAGCATCACTAGCTTTGGAACAGAGAAAGCAAAGAATTTCACTGGTCTGATATAAAAGCCAACAACATAATTGACTTTTACACTGAAATAACGTGATACTGGGCTGGCCTGAATGCTTGTTATTATTATTTCAATCCATTTGTGTGTGTGAAGAGGCCACTAGGCTGCAGAGAAATGTTGCTGCATGTCTTTGTCATCAGTGTATAAAAGCCTTTTGGTGCTTCTGATACAATGGAAGTCAGTCTTGCAGCATATTTATTGCTTTATTAAGCATTCATAGACTTCATTTGTTTTTCTGCTGCTTGTCTGATTAAATACAGAAGGTCTGGACTCCTAAAACATGAATGTTTCAACTTTTCCACCTGTAAATTGCAATGAAGAAGGTAGTGATCAATCTTTTATTTTTGTAAAATAAAACCACCAGGTTTGGTTTTCTACTTTCTCAGACATAAAGAACCCATCCACTGTGTTTGCTATAGTGATGAGGTGTCCAAACTTTTTTTCTTTAGGGCCTAAATCGTTAAGTTGAAAGCACATAGTGACACAAAAAATATATATTTTTATCTGCTCAACTAGAACTATGTTTTTATTGAGCTCAACAAAATAGTCGGATGTTTGTAGAAAACAGATGAGTAAATTATTGTAAGATGTATCTAGTAATAGACAAACCTACAGGTCAGAGTTTTTGTTATTTCAAAACCTTTATAAATGGGAATCTATTTTTTGCAGCTAATACTTCTTGAAGACGATATTATTTATTTTGTAAAACTGAAAACAATATCCAAAAAGAAGAACACGTTCCATTCCATTTTCCACTGTTTGCCCAAAATCACAAACGGCCCCCAGGCTGCACTTTGGACACCCCTGCTTTAGTGGAAGAATTCATATTTAAACAAAGGACCTCAATGATTAAACTCCACTTAATAACTTAATAATAATAATTAAATTACACAGAATCAGAACTGTGCATGTCTTGCCTATTGGTTTTCTATTACTCTGCTAGATCTACTAGTAAATATATTATCTCCTGGTGTTATTTTTAACACAGCTGCAGATAGCTATGATTTTATGTTTTAAGATCAAAATAAGAATCTAACCCTGAGGAATACCTGCATATGTTTCCAGTGTATTACTCACTTTACTGCATATATTGCTTCCAGCATATTGCATAGTCCATATACAAGAGATTTGCATAACTTAAAAACAAAAACAAAGTAGGGGTTCACATGGAATATATTTGCAAAAATAATGCGAATGTGACTGCAATAACCTGGCAGCTTCAGCTCCTGTGTTTCTGCAGCTGAAGGCGGATCAGTCGGCTGTGTTCATAAAAAAAGGATCAGGAGTTATTAAAAACATTTATTTTACCCCCAAACTCAGCTAAATGTTTTCCCAGATCAAACCTGGCAACACATGAGATGGAGGATGCGGAGGTTTCGGCGCGTTTCAGCCCTGACAGGGCGAAACACGAGGCTGCTGCGGTTTAATCACCGCTAGAAACGGCGCAATCGATGCAAACACAGCGAGCGCTTGTTGTCTTAGCCGCTTAATCAAAGGAACAAGGTAAATGTGTCAGATGACGAGCAGAAACATTACTTCAGTCTAATTTACCTGAGCAGCACAAACAGCGACACGGAGCCGCTGTAGCTTGTGTTCATTGTTTTCGCTTCTGTTCCTCCCCTGCTGTGCGAGCCTGTTTATCCAACCCCACTCCCACACGTTGGACGCGAATCAAAGATGCACTTTCTAACATTTGAAGCAAAGCAGAGTGTTTGATCAGAGAAAGAAAAACTGTGTTATCCAGGCTGCATATGAAAAGGTCGCTGTGCTTCGTTTTGATATCTGCTTGCCAGAATGAAAACAACATAATAACTAAAGCAACAATTATGTAGTTTGGAATCTTTTTTAACGTGTTAGGATGAAAAAAAAACACTTGTTTGTGTATAAGAATGCACACTGTCTTTGATGATATACTGTGGTTATGAATAAGTGATTAGAAGACTGAAGATGATGCAAAGACTGCCGATTATCTCATCTTGGCAGTTTATAAGAAAGTCAAAGTAAACATGCTAACTGAAATGCTGTTAGCTGCAGAACTGCATAAATATAACAGCAGACAACAACTCTCCACCATCAGTTCCTGCTCATCTGCTGGCTAGGATCAGTTCTGTTGCACAGCTAGCCGCCACAGGAAATTAGAAAAGAGCCCATACTTCAAAATTGTGGTATATTTTATTAACTGTGTATTGCTTTTGACAGAGATGGACCAAAAACATGAAAGTAAGAATGAATGAGTAAGAATGAATTCATCTAAGAATGAATTTGTGCAAAAACTGTAATGAAGACATTTTGATTAGACCATATTCCAACCCTAACTTGTTCTAGGAAGCCTAACAGGACACCTATAAACTCTGCTACTGCAGGACTGATGTATTAATATCGCCACAAAGCTTTAGTTGCTTTACCCAGCAACTCCAGATATTTTTCTGTGATTATCTGAATCTCCCTCTTACACCTCAGATGTTGGCGGCGCGGCCATCACGCGTGTTTTTCTCTATGTTTTGACCTTTCTGTTAAGTTGAAACTTCCTGTCGGTGCTCGCGCAAAGCAGCGGCCTCAGTAAACTCCTGTGAGGTGAAACGTCAATCGGTCCTTCAGTCTCCCTGCTCCGTTCCTTCAGCCCAGCCTGCCGCATCCGGCACAAGGGCAGCGTTTACCCAATGCCCTCACGTGTTCACCAAACAACACTCTGCGTTTATCTGCTGCGGGGCCGACGAAGAGCCGCCTCCCACGGCGCCAGCTGTCAAGGGCAACGTGTTCTGCTTTGACGGCGGCTCCTTGATCTCCTGTGATCCCTTCTAGGCGTCTTGGCTGCAGCTGCACCGCTTCATTATGACATAACCTTCCAAACAACATCTCACATCTGCTGGATCTCAGACTAAATCCGCAGAGGTGGATTATGTCAGCGAGATGGAGAGGGAGGGAGGCGATTGGCTTCCGGACCGCTGGTCATCGCTTTGCTCCGCGTTACGGACACCAGAGAGCCGCTTTTATGCTTCCCGCCGGGCAAATATGTGGAGTTTAATCAATTTTAGTCAAGTTTAACTGGAAGTCAAGGGATTTCTCTGGTGCATGGTGTTATCTCTCGGTTCTTCTACAGATGATTTTTAAAAAAAAAAAAAGTGTCCTTTGAAGGCGGAACTTCGGTTTTGCGATGTGTCAAAAGGATGCAGACGAATTGTGAAAACGACTTAAAAACATCTGAAGGAAACACTGAGCCCAAAACTTCCTTCTCCACTAATGAAAACAAAGATGGAGCGCAGTCTGATTTTAGTGGTTGGAGGATTTCTCTTTAATGTTCGGATAGAGAAATATTTCTCCTGCTAGCACCAAGTTAGCACGTTTGTTTTGGTTTTGGTATTTACCCAGAATGCCCTGCTCTGACGAGAATTTGATTAGCATTCACACCTCCACAAACAAACCAAACTTTGTGGACAGATGGAGTGGAGCTGGATTAAAATGGACTGAACAGGACTGGTGTGAAAACACCCAGGCCTGTAGCAAGGAGCAATAAATCAATTATCTGCATGATAAATTAAAATGAGCTCAATCATTTCCATTTGCATGATTTATCATTTTTTTCTTTCTACCAAAAGCTGGATGATGAAAGTCTTCAGTCTGTGTTTTGGTCTCATCTGGCCATTTTTTTTGAAGGACAAGTTTGTTTACAGAGACTTTATAATTCATTTTATTTGTTGCTAAATGTTCATTAGAATTTAAAGTTTATGGATCTTTGAGAATGTGTTCCTCCATGATATTAGTTAAAAAATGTCTCGAAACAATATTCCTGGGATATTTGATCATCTTCGCTGACTGTAGATGTTAACCTCTGTGAAAACACAACCATCTGATGCTTTTCTCCATCTTTTTCCGACTGTCTGCCGACTGAAGGCTGGACAGATGGCGGTGTTCCAGAACAACAATGACCTTTTGAACATGAGAACGCTCCTGCTCTGCAGCCGCTCGCCGCTTGTAAACACACACAGCTGGGAGTTTGTAGCGCAGCCTGTCGCCTGTTTCAGGGAAAGTTACTGCTAAGATTACCAGCAGCTGCTGCTGCGCCGATCACACCAACACGCTTCAGCTTTAAAGCCACAGAAACGATTCACAGTCGTCTTTTTTCCTCTCTGTCAGACGTCAGACGTCCATCGTTTCAGGTCAAAATCACCAGAGTGAGAAGAAAAATGTCCAATTGGTTCATTAATTTGCCAAAAACAAAACCGAATTGTGTGATGTTGCTTCAGTACTTCCACATACTGTTATTTCCTCATGATGTCGTCTATTTTATGAAGTCCTGCAGCTGAACAGCCCCACAGCATGATGCTGCCACCACCATACTTAATTTTGGATGAAACCAAACACTAAACTTTACGAAGCCATTAGATAAATTAGAATATTATCAAAAAGACCATTTATTTCAGGCATTTGATTATCATTTGATTTATCAAGAGAATCAAACTACGTAGATGGGTGTTTGGATGCCTTTATTTCTGTTAATTATGATGATTTTACACTGGCAGTTAATGAAAAAAAAAGACATTTAAAATTATAATGTTAGATTAGATCAATAAAAAAAGGGATTTTTAAAAACAGAAATGTGGAAGTGTGTTTAACACCAGCTAAAAGGCCATTTTTTTTAAAAGATGCGTTTAATCTGACAAACAAACCTCATCAGGATGTATTTCATAACTTTTAAAATCCTTTCTAATTTCAGTTTAGTCAAACTCTGCGTTGTGGCTTCCTCTTCCTCGCTGAGCGGCTTCTCAGCCCACGTTGGTGCAGGATTGGATCCACTGTGAATAATCAGACTTATTGCTCTTGGATTGATTCACACATTTCAGAATCATCCACGGTTTTACCTCTTAAGTAACTCAGAGAAACAAAGAAAACAATGGCATTATGATTGGGGACTTTTTCCACACTGTTCTCAAATTTACACAATTTAACCATCTTGTTTTGCTAAATTCCCTTTATCCCATCTCTGAAAGATTAACATGTATCACCTCTGGTAGGAAGCGTGAATGTTCACACACATTCCAACACCATTGGATCTGATTCTGACATGTTCAGAGACTTAATGCATAAGTCATGCTTCCCTCCCCGGCTTTGGGTTTTTCCTTCGCAGTGCAGCACTTGTTGGTAAAACGAAGACACAAAAAGCAAAAGTTCTGCAGCGGCTTGGCTAACCCAAAGTGCAGCATCTTCTATTTGTGATGCGCACACCCACATGGATGCTGGTATCAAAGGACTGTGAAGAGGACTCGCACACAAGCCGCGTCCTTGTTCTCCTGTGGAGGAGGGAGCATTTGTAGCTTGTGGATCAGCGGGGAAGCTGTCCACTGAAGAGCAGAAAGGTTGAGGGTTGAAGGATTCATGTGATGAAAAATAAAACAAGGCAGCTCGGACAGAAAGGCGAGCAGAAACACTGAATGCATGTGCAGGATTGTACGCAGCTAAATATTGAAGGTTATGTGTTAGATATTTTATCTTTTTCTTTGCTGAAAAATTGGATTTTTTATTATTTTTTTGCCATCGTCCACGGTGAAAGCGTCGATTTCTGGTTTTCTTGCTGATTAGTTAATCATTACTCTTGGTAAATTCGCCTTTTTTCCATTTCAAACCCACAAATTAACATTTAATCCCCCCAAATGACCTCCCTGTGCTTTTAGTGAAGATTTAATTTTACACACTTTTCCCACTGATTCCCATTTGCGCCATCTTACCATCATAAAATATAACCGATTCTCATTTCTTTAGGTCAGTTTTACCATTTTGCTAATTCATACCAACATTATACATTCCACACATTAAACAACCTTTACATAATCAGGTAATCTGCTTATGAATCTGTTTGGTTCCTGTAAGGTTTCTTTGAGTTTTTAGAAACGTACAACACAAATAAGATGCATTACTGTTATTATTACTACTTAAACTTTTTTATGACTTGACCTTTTTCGCATCCTGTACGGTGAAAAGATCAATTCTGAGTTTTTTCACACAAATATTCGGCTTTTGATTCTCATAAATTTCCTGAATTTTTCTAGAAAATTTCAGAAAATTTTCTGAATTTTTTTTAATTATTTTTTATAACAAATTTTCAACTTTGAAGCTCGACTTTTGAAGCTCATAAATGTCCTTGTTTGTTCTTGACATTTTCTGAATTCTCAAAATGTCTTGAGTTTTTTGGCAGGAATGTACTCCCCCTGCTTTTATATATCCACAATTGCCCTAATACACTATTTTAGATTTCTGTGTTAAAAACGAGATTGTTTTGTTTATATCTTACAGATCAACAAGGGCATTTTGAAGTGAGCTGGAGAGAAGAAGTTAAAGGTCAATTAAGAGGCATTTTGTGCTCTACATCTTATTAAGAAACAAACCATGATGCAAATCAGTGCAAATAAATTAGTAAAGTCAACATTAAAGCAACATTAGTCGTATTAGAGAGAAAATCATAATTCGAACTGAAGCAATCCAACAATCAGGCGGCGACTAGAGCTATGGAGCCTAGACTTCACACAGAGTGGGGAGGAGGGGGGTGATAAGAGCATAATTACCCCTGCCCCACCCTGTCTCGCCCACTCTGACACCCAATAATAAAACTTTGATGTGCTCCTCTCAAAAAGTAGCAGCAGCCACTAATCACAATTGATTGCAGCCACTTAGGCGAGGCACACTCATCATCTCCAGCTCTCTCTGGGTGGGAGTCGCTCCCTCCGCCAGCGGCTGGAGAACTAAAACTATTCAAATGAAATGCGCCATGAGAAGCGGAGATTAATCAGGGGGGAGCAAAGAAGAAGAAAAAGGCTGGATGAGTAAAACAGGCGGCGTCAGCAGAGGTGAGGAGGGGAAGAAAAAGCCATTAGGAGAAGAACAGCGAGCAATCTTCTTGGGTTTTGTTTTAAAGTTTTCAACACAAGTGTTACCCATTACGAGTCTGCAATTATAACAAACGGGAGGTTTGAGAGGCTTTTTTTCAACCATAGTTATATGGAAATACTTTTAATACCCTAAATACTCTTTAAGAGAGACTCTTAAAGAATGTAATTGGAGTAACTGACCTTATATTCATGGCTTGTAACATATTTCTGGTGAATTGACTATTTTCTCCCGTCACTCAAACTGCATTCCAGTGGATTCTTGGTTTTCACAGAGTCTGGGGACCAAAACCACCAACTAAAAGCTAAAATCAGCAAATACTTGAGACTCAATAATGGGTCAAACTCCACATTTTCCTCCATATGTATTTAAATGTGCAGTAGAACCCGTCTTAGCACCAGCGCTAAAGCTAACTTCTGTGATCTTCCTCGTTACTGGATTAGAGATTATGTAGTTTGTAGTCGAAATGCGCTGAGTCTGGAAAATCTGTGGTTTTAAAATGACAAAATTACACAAATAATCTGAAAAAGTGATGCAGCATTTTATGTTTTAATAAAAACACAGAGATAAAATGAGGAGTAAGCTAGTTTGTGCTTCGCAGACGCCAGCCAATCGTGTCACGTAACATTCCTCTGAGGTATTTCACTTTGCTTCACAAAAAAAATCTACAAATAGACCAATGTTCCTTGAATTTTGAATGATTGGGATTCACCTGTGAACACTGAGCTCATCACATATTGAACATTTCCTCCTGGTCGCTTCACCTTTTCAACATGCCGTCTTTTCACATTTAAACAAGCTTTCCGGTTGTTAGCCGTGAAAATCAGCGCATCAGATCATTTCTGACCTCTGAGTTTGGATGGATGTCTCTTATCTGAAGACCTCACTCTGTCCCGCCTTTGTCAGCCATCTTTGTCATCCCACTCATGTCATCAGATATGACAGAGCAGGAGAAGGTGAACAGGACAGAAACGAGTGAAGCTAAAGGTCACCTTTTCTTAAGCGCACACAAAACCCAGGCAGAGGTGAGTTCTGGTGATGTAACGATGAAGGACCGTCTGTGGCCCGTCTTCACTCGTCCTCGCCCTAAACACGGCCGTCCCCGTCCAGCTGAGCAGCACAAAGCAGCGTCCGCCTCTTCATCTCTGTCCCCGTCCCAAACCTTGGACGGCGGCGTCCTTGTTTTTCTAAATGCTTTTTTTCTATTTATTCTGCTCATGCTCGCATTATGATCCAATATTTAGAAGTGACACATAAAGGGATTAGAGGGAGGAGAGGAAAACGTCTTCATGAAACAGATTAAAATCAATTGCTGCAACAACAAATGTTTGATTGGATTAAAAATCCATTTTTGTTGTTAGAGGTTGAATGTTTGGAATATAACGACAGACAATGGGAACTTTAATTACAAGCCTGACAAACGACAACAGAACAAGTGCTTGATCTTCGGCTAATTTTTTTCTGAATTTGCCTTCTCGGGTTTTTGTGAATATTTCAGGTTAATGTGCAGAAAGAGAGAATATCAACGAAAGCGGGTGATTTGACTGGTTAGCGTTGACTGAAACCTGTAGTTCACCTCCAGCAAAAATGTAAAACTCAACAAACTAATTTCTTTGCAGCATTAAATGTTTGTTATCTGTGTCCATTGACCATTTAATCAAACAAATTGAAATTACGAAAATAAATTTGCTTAATGGGAACACGGCAATTTCGGAAAAAAGAAGTAAATGTTTTGAGAAGTTTTGCGCTAAGATGAGGAGGTTTTTTGCTTGTATCAAAATCTGTGTATTTCACAAAACCTGCAATGGAAACACTTTGTTTTATGGCATCACATGAATCACATGATCAATAACCAGACAATACTACTGACGAAAACCATGAAGATGACAGGAAGTGATAGGATTATGTCTTTCAATGACTTATCGTGTGAACAAACTAATTCACGTGAATTTATTTGTTTTTCTTATTTAATGGCAACACTGCAATTTGACAATTCTGTTTTTCGGACATTAGAGGAATATCAACAAAGTTTTTTGCACATTTTTAATGGAAATGTAGCTTTAATCCTAAACTCCGGTTTAGTCCGCTTCAATCCAACCTAGAAAGTCTGGTTCGTTTGGTGAGCTGTGAATTCGCAATCTGGGTTTGGCTGAAGTGAACTCTGGTTCGGTTTGAATACTTATGTGAACACCAATTGGACTGGAGAACGCTCCGAAAGCAGGAAGTGGACTACATTCTGGGAAAATACAACCAAAACAAACGTGCTAGCCTAGTGCTAGCGAGAGAAATGACTCGTCTTTTGCCAACAACAAAAGATAAATCCTCCAATGGCTAAAATCTGACGCCTCTCTTTTGTTTCCATTTGGTGAAGAAGGAAGTCGCTGTCAGTGTCTTCAGAGGTTTTTATTGTTTCCTTCAGTGGTTCTTGGTGCAGCGCCCCCACAGGCGAGGAGGGGAACAGGTTCCTCAAAGGGTTTGGATAGTTTGACTCTGAGCAGAGAGAACCAATAGACTTTGGTCCCAATAGAACCGAGTCGACTGGACTACCAGAAGAGAAAACTGGCTCACCTCATGACCTTTAATGCTTTTCTTTCTAGTCGTCTTTTGCTGCCTTGGAGATGTTTCAACACAATGTTGTTGTTTTTTTTGTAAATTCTGGTTGACAGGAAAAGTTTCTCCAGGACTTTATGAGTCATGGATTGTCTTCTGACCCCATTAGTGCTAACTGAAATGAATCCCACAGCATAATGCAGCCACTTTATACCTAACTGTGGAGGTCATGTTCTTCAGGAAAGACTCTGCAATCTTTGTTGCGGGTTTCAGAACATTTATGTGCTGGTGATTGTATTTACAGCCATCTAAAAGGAAATGTGTTTATAAATGCATCTAAATCCAGGGAGGAAACACTGCTGTACTTCACTTAGTAGCAGAATCAATTCTAAATGGATTCCCAGGCACTTTTCTAGCAGCAGCTTGTCACAAAGACACACTATGTTCTCATTTCTTTACTTAAACAAAATTCTTCCTCGCATCAACAGTGGGATTCCCAGAAGAACTGTAAATCTGTAGATGGATTTACTCAGAGAACAACAGCATTCAGACTGCAGCTAAACTTGTCAAATGAGTTTCTTTGTGATCACCTTTTCATCCTTCATCGCAACATTTTGCATGTTTTCCCCACATTTTTTAAAGACGTGCTGCAGTCTGAGGTTCAAAAGTTTAATGTGAAAAACTCATCAATCATTGAGCTAAATGAAGTTTTTAATGATGAAGTCATTAATTCAGATGCACATTGATGCGGCTGTTTTATGAAGCATTTTTCTATATTTTTTTTTTGCTTTCCTCTAGCAGGACGGTCGTCTGTGTGTGAATCTGGTGGTTAAGTGAAGCGGCTTAGCAGAATGCGACAGAACATAAAGCGATCTTTCTCACTCCAACATTTTGATTCCATGTTGAGCGCGGATGAACGATGACCCGCAGACCCTCCCCTGCGATGCTCTCTCTCTGCCTGATTAACTTTAATGAAGGCTGCTAAATACATCTCGTTTCTCTCAGATTTGACCTTGGATCTCATTAATTTCATTAAACTTTTGCACCAGGAAGGAAAAGACTGACTTGAAATAAAAACTGACGTTCTGTTGATTTGTTTCTTTTGTTTTGTTTTTTTTTTCTCCAGCAAAGTGAGTAAAAATCGGGCAGATTTGCTGTGCAGATGCAGAACGTTTTAATTGACCCTTAGCTAAAATTGCAGATGCGAGCAGCTTCACACTGTTGCATCAACCTCCTTCTGTTCATTATTTGTGAAATTCTTGTGCAGACATGCCCCTGCGGTCTCGCCGTCTCCTCACATCTGCTGAAAGGTGCTTTTTGTTGGAAGCATTTAATGATTCAAACTTTGAGCGGGAGCGGGTCGGGGTGTGAGCGGGTCAGGGTGCAGAGAGTCGCTGTCAGAGCGGCGGGAGACGGTCGGCTTTCATCGCAGCCGCATGTCGTCTTCCTGCATTACGGCTGACGAGGCGGCTCAGGTGGGCGGCCAAACCGGGTCAGCCGGGATGAAAGGGACCGCACGACTTCTGAGTCCGTTAAGGACGGCCAAGGACGAAGGTTTTGTTCAGGGAAACCGAACAGAATCGTAGTAAAAATACAAATGTGTTTTTATTTTGGTGCAGCAGGGAAATTCAGGTTGGAGGTAAATGGAAGCGATTGTAGAGTTTGGTTGTAACTCCAGTAATCAGTAAATGACTGAAGTAAGGTCATTTTTTCCGGAGAGGAGCATTTTTGCTGCGCTGCACTTTTTATTTTTACTTGAGTAATTTGGTATCTCTGCTCTTACTTGAGTAAGATTTCTGAATTTTCTACCCACTGAACAAAAGACAAAACATGTTTTAACTAAAAATTCACCAGACACAGAAACACACCTGCAGTTTCTGTTAACATTTCATAAGTTGTGTCCTTTGTTTGTTTTATTGTAATTATGGTATTTATATGAATAATTTTCATTTTGGTCTTTAAAATACCAATGGTTCCATGTGATGTTGTTTTGATCTGTCTGAATATTAAATAACTAATCCAAAATATTGGATTAGTTATTTAATATTAGCCATCCAAGTAGCCATCCAAGAAATCACTTTTTGAGTCATTTCTTGGATGGCTACTTTTTACTTTTGAGTATAAATATGTGGCAGTAGTGATATTCTTACTTGAACATTATTTTTGGGTTCTCTACCAACCTCTGATCTTATTCAAACTATGATAAAAAAATATTTATAAATGCAGACAAATAAGAATAAAAGAGCAGAGAAGACACAGCATAAGAAATATTACTGAGCCGGGTAATTTAAATATTATTAATATAATTGACATTAATGAAGCCGACAGCTGAACATGTGCTGAATATTTATGTAACTAAATGAGTCAGAGGAGAGCAGATCGACCCAAAAGATCCATAATATCAATACCAAGTCGGTATCAGAGTCATGGTAAGATCAATACTTTGTTTCAGATTCACTTTTGAAGTTTGATTTTATTTTCATACTGTAGTTTCTCAAAAAAAATAATTTGCTGTGATTTGCTGTCAAATGTAATTTTTATTCTTTATTCAGGAAAATGCACAGAAACATGTTCTGTTTTTCTATTGATGCTGTTTGTCGTTTGAATATGATATAAAAAATATTCTGCACCTATAAACGGTTTAAACAAAATAAATCAAAGGAAAGAAAATGACCAAAAGGTCAGAAGTTTGAATATAAATCAGATTTTTTTCTTACTAACTGAACAGTACCAAAATATTCAGAGACGATTCCCCACCAGTGTCTTTGTGGTGGATTCAAGTACATCTGGTTGCCTGGATTGTCGAAATTATCCAAACAACTCCAACGTGGTTTAATAAATTTTCATTTTAAATGTCGGAACGGTTTTATTAAAGTGGTTTCATTGTTATATAATGTATTCATCCACCTGTCCTATCAGTGGTTATCCCTGTTCATCTTTAATTAATTAAAAAATAAGATAAAATCTCCCAAATTTACATCTACCACTTTTTATTCGTTTCTGTTGATTGACCAAATTATTAAACAAAATTAGATTTTTGTTTAGAAACTGACTAGAACTGGCATGTGTGTTTTAGTTTCTTTCTCAATACATTTAATAGCAATAATTACAACATGCTGCATTATTTCATATTCCTTTATTAACGTTTGAATTTCTTTCATAATCCTGTCTGTCTTCCTGCTTTTGCGTTGCTTTTTCTGGTGTTATCAAATCAAATCATCACACTGGAGCTTATAAACCTCGATCTCTGCCACATATTAAATTTGGTATCCATGTTTTGCCTTTCAGCTCTGAAAGACGCGCGATTTCAGCTGGTGAACTTCTCAGACAACGAGCTGCGGGTGTCGCTGTCTAACGTCTCGCTGTCAGACGAGGGTCGATATGTTTGCCAGCTCTACACAGACCCCCCGCAGGAAGCCTACGCCGACATCACAGTGCTAAGTACAACATCAAAGCTCTCACACACACACACCGCAAAAACTTGCTTTCAGCACACACACGCACCGCCGCTCGGTGTTACGGGTCGGCGGGAGGTAAAGCCTCTAATCCCGCTTCGACATACAGTACATTCACATGGAAAACAGAAAACAACGTGACTGCATGCACTGCCCTTATTGTTTGCTGTTTAAATTATTAAAAGGAGAAATAACGAGGCACGCTGGAGTAAAAGTGATGGTTTCTCCATGTTATGCCCCCTTTAAATGCAACCCATCTTAATTAATTAATGTTAAAGCCGATAAGGAGAATCTGATCTTAAATCTGATTAAATCTGTTGTTCATGAAGGAACTTGAGTTTTCCTGGTGTTTTGTGAAGCTGTGAGTCGGGTCGTTTTTCACGGTTCCTTCATTCTCACCTTCAGTACCGCAGAAATGTTTTAAACCAGAACTTCGTTTAATCTCACTCTGACCTAAAATCAGCTGAGCGCTAGGTTCAGATTAGCTTAGCATCGGGTTCAGATAAGCGTTTTAAACTAACGGCTCATTTCCAGTTAGTTTATCTGTGCTATAATATGATTTATTTCTTTCACAGTGTTTAAATTCTGAACTTTCTTAGATTCTGTAAAAGAAATATAATATGTTTATGTTTATGTTTTTGAAACCATTTCTCAGTAACAGAATATAAAAGTCCCGGTTAAAATTAGTTAAGTTGACTGTTTTTTTCTTGATAATGTCTGTTCATCCCTACAGTTTTATAGGGTAAAATTAAAAATTTTACACAGAATTGATGAGGACATGGATGGATGGATGGAATAAAGAAAAAATATATATGATTGAAGACTTTTGCACAATAGAAGCCCTTCCAGCAGAAGCTTCTGTTTGTAATAAATGCTAGAGAAAATTAACTACCACTTTCACCCAGCATGTTACTCTGCAGTCATAAAGAGATGATCTCATTCAGATCCTTTTAGCTAACGACCCGAATTCATCCATCAATGGAAACAATGAATAATGACTCCAGAAAAAAAAAGAAAAATGAGTCAAAATCAACGCAACGTTAAATTTAATATATGAAAAAGAAATGGCAACATGTACTTCTTATACTCCTTATTTAAATGCCTAATTGATTAACATGAAATCCATTTATTTTTGTCGCTGTTTAATCTCCTGAACTGAACAAGTCAGCTTTTGGATAATGATAGTTCAACCCTCAGAAAGTCTTTTGTGTTCAGGCTGAGAGTCTTTGACTGGGACCATTCAGATTTCACACACAAACCTCCTTGTGGCGTTTTGAGTGACTCTAAAGGTCAGCTGTCATCAGGAGTTTCTGCCAACGTGCCTGTTAAAGAGCGGCACCGCTCTGCCTAACGTCTGCTTCAACTTATACGGGGAAAGATCTGGAGATTCAGCTCTATTAGCTAACATGCTAATGCTAACATGTTAACTAAGAGGAGAATATTAAAATGTAAGATTCTCTCCAAATCAGGATTTTCTCCAAATCATGGAGAAAACATAAGATGTGTGGGATTAGATCTGGAGTATTAACTCAACTAGTTAACATGCTCATGTTAGCATTTTAGCTAACAGACGAATTTTAAGCATACTACGTATCCCATGATTCCTGATCATAATCATGATCTGGAGAATCTGTGGGATTAGATGTGGAGTATTAACTCCACTAGCTAACATGCTAATGTTAACATTCTTGGTAAGGTAATTTTATTTATATAGCACACTTTCAGCAACAAGGCAATTCAAAGTGCTTTGAATGAATTAGAGGAAATACAAACAAAACAACAATACCGTAAGGGAAGATAAACATACTATGTATCCCATGATTCCTCCAAATGGTGGAGGAATCATGGAATCTATGGGATAAGATCTGGTGTTTTAACTCCTCTAGCTAACATGCTAATGTTACCATTTTAGCTAGCAGGAGAATTTAAAGCATACCACATGTCCCATGATTCCTCAAAATTCAGCGGTGATGTTTGTGGAAGCAACTTGGGTTTCCTCAATGTTTACTTTGTTTGTCCCATCCCAGTTCCTCCTGGTAACCCCGTCATCGAGGCCAAAGATGAGGTGCTGAGTGAGGGAAACGAGACAGAGATGACCTGCACCGCCATGAGCAGCAAGCCTGCAGCCACCATCAGATGGATGAAGGGAGATAAGGAGTTGAAAGGTGAGGGGTGAAAACACACCATCACTGCTTCAGGCTAATATCATATGTATCTGGATACAATCTCAATCAGCCAGTTGATACAGTTTTATTGGGTGAAACCTGCAGTTGTTTTTTTACAACATTGTCTACATTATAAGCATACTGTAATACTTATAGGCATTGTAGATGTAGGTTATTTTCATGTAACTTGCTTTTGTTAGCCAATGTATATAGGTTACATTTTGTTTATATACTGAATTAACTAAATTAATGTTGGTATTCAGGCTAGGGGTATTTTTCATGCTACTGTTAGCATTTAGCTATTTTATTTGTGGCCAATTTAGATGATAAACTATCATCGTCCTTCTAGTGAATTGTAATGTTCATTAATATGGTAGCGACAGCACCTGTGCTAACTTTAGCATTTTAGCTAACATCAGCATTTTAGCTAATTTTAGCTTGTACACTGCTGCTAGCATACGACATGAAGTAGGTTAATCTTAGTCAACATGCTAATGTTAGCCCAGATGTTATGGTGGTATTTCATCTCATGTTAGCTTTTTAGGATATTTCAGAAGTTTCAGTGTTCTCAAACTTAATGTAAGAAGTTAATGTTACATGCAACCTTTAGCACTTTAGATAACATTAGCATTTTTCCACATTTTAGCTTTAAACTCTACTATTTTAATACTAGATGGACAAACATACCAAAAAAATGTTGTCATTTTGGAAACTGAACCTCGCGCACAACTGTTAACATACACCACGGAGTTAGTATTCATACTTCTCATACTATACTTTACTATATTATACTATACTATACTACACTATACTATACTACACTATACTATGCTATGCTATATTACACTATACTTTAGTATAGTATAGTGTACTATACTATATCTAACATTAGGATTTTAATTATCTCTGGTTTATACACTGTCAGCATGATAGGAGAAAATTAATGAAACTACATGTCCTAGAGTTTTAGTTAACAGCAAATTGTAGCATGCAAGCAAATGTCTCCATACTAGATGGATTAAGCAAATGCTAGCCAGCATTTTAGCTATGAACAGAATAGCCAATTTTTGATTGTCATTTTTTTCTATTCTAGATGCAGTAATTTAATCCCAGTCAACACTCTTGATAAAATTAACATTTTAGCTAACATTAGCATTTGTGCTAATTTAATTTAAGTTTTCTTGCTACAGTTGATTGTACTACTGAAATACAACGCAGACAGATTTAGCGCGCCACAAAATACTGTCATAAAGTAGTATTAAAATAAAATAAAGTTTTTGTTTTTATCAAAAAGCATTATAATATAATTGTACACTGAGATTCAAATGGAATTGCAAAAATCTCATGTTTTAATAGTTAGAAATTGTCGGCTGTTTTGCTGATTGACCATGAATGTGTAATATATCAGGGGTTTTGAGTATCTACATAAGCAGCTTGCCGTAGTTTCTCCGGCAGCCTGTAGGAGCCTCTTTTGAGTCGCTCTTTGTTTGGCACCTTGCTACTGCTTAGAGTGATCGAACCTGGAGTTTTGCTACAAAACGCATCGCTATCGCTCTCACGATCTTTGGTGCACGCAAGCCTCTCCACCACGACAAGGTGGCGACTCTCCAGAGAGGAACCATTCACACCAACACACGCACACACACACACACACACACACACACACACACACACACACACACACACACACACACACACACACACAC
>CAEGAF010028097.1:0-23788 GCA_903067075.1 Micropoecilia bifurca | reverse complement strand
TTATTTGGATGTGAATAAATATCTGCTGGTGGCGCAGCGGCATAAATACACATGAAGAAGAACCAGAACAAACACATTACATTCAGAAAGCTGCACCGACAAACAAAACGTCACATGATCCAAAGAGCTGCAGCTCAGACCGCGTCGCTGCCACCGTTTGTGCTTCCAACGACCCGACTACTGGCCGGTTCTGACCCGACTTCTGAAATGATCTTCCTCCTTTTGTTTTAAAGTTTGAATTTGGGTAAAAAAACAACAAAAACAAAATACATGATTGTTTTAAACTTTCAGCACAAAAACAGAATCGGACTCTTCAAGTATGAGTCAGAAACAATCTGCATCGGAAAGCGTCTCGGCGTCCTGAGTGGAAAACACACACACACGCGCGCGCACACGCACACACACACACCTACACACACACACACCTCAAACATGGCATCAGCAGGGAGAATATTTAGGATTCAGCCAAATCTTGGGCCAGAACTTCACCCAGCAAGTCTTACTGGTTCTGGTGAAGGTCGTTACCGTCGGTAACCCTTCCTGTCACCTGAATATTCTTGCCTCCTGACTGCGGCTCGGTCAGAACCGGTCCATTCAGTCTGGCAGTGTCTTTTCTGATATGTGCAAACGCCTTCATGTTCAAATGGTAGAGAGAAATAAGAGAGGAAATAATTGAAGTTTTACAGGAAAACAGAGACAACAGGTTAACACCTGAACATATTTACATGTCTTATATACAAAACACAAAACCGTGTCAGGGTCACATGATTAACGCCTACTCCACTTCCTGTTTCCAGAATAAAAGCACCGGCGAGTTTGATTCATGGTTCGAACCGGAGGAGGGAATAAAAACCGATTATTTCACTGGGAGAAGATAACAGACATGATGAGGTGCTTTTATACTGAAGGAGCCTTCAGGAAGTCACAGCAGGCCATCCAGGTTCTTCTCTGCGCTCTGCGAGTCGGCGGCGGCGGCAGTGGCGTCCTGAGGGCTGTACTGGGTGTGATAGTCTCTGAGGATGGTGACCACGTCATGATGGCCAAAGTGCACCGCCTCGTCCATCGGCGTGTTGCCCCACCTGCACACAAAACACTGTCACCATAGAAATGCCACTGGAACACTTTCAGAACGAATTAAAGTTAGGGGCTAAAAAATAAAATAAGAAATAAGAAGGAAGGAAGAAAAAAGACCAAAGTGAGGAGAAGAAAAAGGAAGTAAGGAAGAAGTGGAGAAAGAAATTAAGAAGGAAATATGGCAACAGGAGGAAGGAAGGTCAAAGGAAAGGAGGAATGATGTAAGCAGACAGGAAATAAACATGGTGAGGTATGAACTGGTCCTCAGTGTCTCCGTGCCCCTGGAGATGCTCCTACCTGTCCTTGGGGACCGGGTTGACCTTACAGGCCTCCAGCAGGAAGCGGACCACCTCAGCGTGACCTGGAACACGCCAGCAGAACCTCAGCCTCCACAACACACACACACACACACACACACACACACACAGCAGCAGGAAGCAGCCGCTTCCAGTTCCTGTCTCGGTCTGACCTTCAGCCGCCGCCACGTGCAGCGCCGTCCGGGAGTCATAGTCCCTCTGCTCCATGTCCATGGAGGACAGAGCGAAGCGGCGCAGGGCCGACACGTCTCCGGTGTAGGCGGCGAACAGAAGGTTTATCACCGACTTCACCTGCAGAGACGAAGAAGAGGAGGGAGACCTTCATCATCTGCTGCATGCCAGCAGGAGGCGCTGCAGAGGAAAATAAGCTCCTATGTCTTACAGAAAAGCTACTTGTCTTTTATTTGCAGTGTCCTATAAAGTGAAATACTTGGTATTGTTCAGTGTTTCTGCAGCAGCAGCTGCAGCTGACCCACCCTCTGGTCTCCTCCCTCCCTGCGGGGGTCCAGCTTCTTGGCGAAGTGCCTCAGGTTGTCGTAGTTGTGAAAGTTGCAGAGAGAAACCAGATCCTGCAGGAAGAAGAGCGACCCGGTTTCAGGATCCAGCAGGTTCTGCTCACCTAGTCTGGCATGAAAGCTAACTAGAACTGTAGTTTGGGTGGAACGTTTAGTTGGTTCGTTTGGGGAGGTTTGAATGTGGAATCAGACCAAAGAAACAACTCTGGTCCACCTGTGAACGTTGGTCTGTTCGGTTCAAGTGAACTCAGAAATTTTGAGATTAATCTCAAGAAATTTTCAAGTTTTTTTTCCAAAAGTAAAAAATCTCAGAAATTTTGATTAATTAAGTAAAAGCAATCAAATGAGGTCAATCATTTCCATTTTTCTTTGGGTCCCCAATAGAACCGAGTCTACCAGACTACCAGAACCGAGTTACCGTGCAGAACTGGATCCCTCTCACGCTGTTTCCCAGTTTGTCCAGTGGCGGAGACCAGCACATGATGCCCATCACGTTGGGAACCACCAGCAGAATCCCGCCGGCGACGCCAGATTTCGCCGGCAGCCCCACCTGGAGCAGAACGACAATGAGCTCCCGTCTCCATGGAAACTAGGTAAAGCTTCGCGACCGATACTGACGTGGAAGGCGAACTGGCCGGAGAAGTCGTACATGCCGCAGGAGTGCATCAGGCTCAGCGTGTTGCGGACCGCCTCTGGGTTCAGCACGCGCTCGCCCGTGATTGGACAGAAGCCGCCGTTGGCGAGCGTGGCGGCCATGACGCTGGCGCTCTCACAGGTCACCTCGATGGAGCAGAGCTGTAGAGAGCAGCCGGGTCAGGGAGCCGGCTCCCACCGGGCCCAACCAGAGCCAGGGACTCACCTGGAAGTAGAAGTCCAGGATGGAGGTCATGTCGGTTCCTTCAGGGAAACACTGTGGAGGAGAACTGGATCAGAACCGGATCAGAACAACAACACTCCCTACAAACCAGCCACCCTCACCTTCTTCTCCTTCAGGTAGTAGCCGATGGCAAAGTTCCTGTCTCCGGACTCGCGCTCCGACTGGAAACTGGGTCACAAACAGAACCAGGTGGGTCCATTAATGCCGGCAGTGAACCGACCTGAGACCAGAAGGTTCTGCTGAGGAACTCACGTGGCGTTGCTGAAGCCAACGTACTCGTTTCCTGCCAGCTTGTTCATGAAGTTCATCACCTGCGGAGAGGGAGGAGGACAGGTGAGAAGGAAGGAAGGAACCGTGAAATGTGGGGATGAGGTAGAAAGAAAAGAAGGTAGAAATTAAGAAAGAAAGGAAGGAACAAAACGGAAGGAGGGATGAGAAGAAATAAAATGAAATGTGGGGATGAAAGGAAGCGACTCGTACTCACGTAGTCGAACTTCTCGGCGTTGCTGGCTCCTTGCTGAAACACAGAGAACCCGGTCAGAACCAGACGGCAGTAAGCAGGCGGACGTCAACAGACATCAGCTAGAGACACTACGGGGTCAAAGGTCATTCAGTGTGATCAGTTCAGGTTAGAGGGGGAATCTCGTCTACTCCAACTGTGATGTTAGCCTCGACTGCAGCTCTGCGTCTCCATGGTTACTGGAGTAAGTGATGAGGACAGAGCAGCTGAGGAGAAAAACGGAGGCGTTACCACGGTGACGGACCTGCAGGGGATCAGTACCGCTAATCCACCTCGTTTGCTTTAGCCGCTTCCTTCATCCCTGAAGTTCTCTGAACCACTGAGGAATTACGCAGGAAGTGGAGGAGTCACTTCCTGTAATGAAGCAGCTCTCTGGGGCTCCTGCTGATTTAAATACAACTAGGATCAACAGGTGGCGCTCTTGTGTTTTCTAGGCAGGCACAGAGAGCAAATCCCTGAGTGAAAACGAAGCGTTCAGGTTAGCAGAACCCAGAGCAGCTCCGTCTCTGCTGCCGCTCTCTGCTAATCCCCTTTTAGCATGATTCTCCAGGACCTTAATCTGGCTGGAAAATAATAATCTGCAGATCATTTCCATCTGACTGCAGAGGAAGTCCGGGGTCGGTCAGAAACGCCGGGGCTTACCTTGATGAGGGAGGTGCAGACGATGGCGCCGGCGTTCACCATGGGGTTGTGGGGTTTATCTGCAGGGAGGCGTAAGCAACATTTCAGTGCTGCAGGTGGAAACGAGGCAGCTTAACGAGTCAACATCTGCAGGGTGAGGGAGGAAACTGAACATTTCTGACTGACTCAACATCTGGTGGAGCTGGAGGAGGTTTAGAAACAGCTGCAGGAATCCACTGGAAACGCAATGAAGCAATAGCTAAAGTAACATTAATTTAATATTTTACTGTTTTCTACCTACTTATTATTTAGCTATTTTAACTGACAAATAGAGACACGATTAGGCACCATTTAGCTTCCCGTACTTATAAACATCTCTGAATAATCCCTCACGTTAATTATTAAAACAGTGTGATTTATGTTGCTCTTATTTTGAAAGTCAACCAGACGATAGGAGGAAAATGGCGATAATGTTTGGATCGCTAACACAACCGGCCTCCGTTATTACATCTATGTGATTCATCAGAAAAACTAAATTATTAAGTCAGTCTGATGCCAGAGAAGGAGGCTGATTGGACGCATGTTAATTTCATCCAATCAGGTGGGGCCCTGTGATGATTTTTTTTCATCCAATAGTATTATGCTTGATTTTGTTCGTCCAATCAGAAGTTGAGGCTCTTGTGAAACTCCTAAATGTCACATGGACTGATTAATAAAATACTATCCAGGGTCAGAGCAGGAAACTTTCTGTGAACCTTTCAGAGAACAAAGACTGGATTCAAGGAGAGACCAACTGTGTTTTCAGACAGCCTCTTATTACCATTGGATAACATCGCTGTGGTAACGGAGAAATGACATGGATCCTCTGTATGTGAGCCAGCTTCCTGGGTTGGCAAATAGACACACGCTGACATATGAAACAGTAGACCTGTATGTGTGTGTGTGTGTGTATGTTCTCACCGTCCTCGTTCAGGAACAGCTTGTTGAACCTCAGGCCGCTGGGCTCCTTGCCGATGAAGCGGTGCACGTACTCGGTGCCGTGGTCGTGGACGGCGATGGCGTACTTCAGCGGCTTCACACACGACTGCAGACAGAAGGGGACCTTGGTGTCTCCCATCGTGTGCCTGGGAAGACGACAGGTCACACACTCACCTGCCTGTTACACACACAGCTAAAAACCTGAACGGTACCGTTGTCCGTCGACGGTGCACAGCGCGACGCCCCAAAGGTCGGGACTGAAGCGAGCCAGCTGGGGAATGTAGTCCGCCACCTGCAGGAGGAGACCAGCGTAGCGGCTTTATGTAAAACATCAGTGGCATGATGATGCATTTCCTGTTGTCATACCTGCCCTCCTGACAGCTTTTTGCCGTTGTCATAGATGTCATTGATGTGGGTGGAGAAGGACTGGAAGTCTGGGATGACGAACTTCTTCCTGAAGGCCTGAGTCAGCAGGACGATGTTGCTCTGGACACACCTGATGCCAGAAAAACATCATTAGAAACAGATCCAACTGGAACAGGATGAAAGTGACGTTCGTTCAGGTTAAATAAAGAAAATTGTTTTTCTAATTTTAAAAAAGTAGAAATTGTACAAAATGTTTCTGGAAGGTGATTCTGTCAGCATGTCGCTCACCCTGACCCGAGTGAAGTTCAAACCCTCAGACAATCATTGATTAAAGATCAGACTTTGACCGGGTTATTCACAGAAGCCACCTTTTGTTCTTATGCTCCTTCTCAGACAATAGAGAAGTCAAGTGTTGCTGTTTGGTGATGAGATGCTCCACGCAGCTCAGCCTGACACATTTCTCTCACTCCTCCTCTTTCCTGCTGATCCTTCTCATGCGGTGATTACAGCACCTCTCTCTTCAGCTGGCAGAGAAAATGCTGCCTAATCCCTGCAGAAACAAACACCAGCAGCTCACGTGCTTCGCTCCGAGTCTCTGACAAGCTGGTCTCTAGAAATAAGCCGGCAGAGCAGGAAGTGATGGACGGCGGCCAGCAGCAGCAGCTCTCAGGTCTGCTCCCTGCTGAGTCCTCATATGTCCCGGCTCACCATGCTGCCGCCTCCCAGCTGGCCTCCTGCAGGATGGGTCCTGCTGTCCCAATGTTTGTACAGATCCAGTTTCTCCTCTCATTGATTTTCTTCTTCTTCTTCGCTGCATCCAGAAGCTGCAGCTGGCGTGCAAACAGAGTATCTGCTGAATAATGCAGCAGATCCAGTGACCTTTTTTCAGCTGCAGGGACAATTGGAGGACTCCAGGCTGCGGTTAGTATTTTTAGGTGGACAAAGATGAAAGATTCATGCTGGCAGCAAAACGATGCAGCAGAGAAATAAAGCAGGAAACTGAGGCTGGAGCTTCAGTAACCCAGGCTGCAGCTGAGACTGGAAAAACGTAAACAGACCAGACTGGAATGTATGAATGATTAAATAAATGATTAAATAAATGGGTCGTGTATGACTTGGAATAGAAAATAAAATTTGAATATTTTCTTTTATTTGTCACTAATTACTGAGATGTAAACAAAAAATCTACAAGATGGAAAAAAAACTGAATATAAAGTGTTTTCTTACAAAAAGCATGATTTTATTTTAAAAGGTTTTCTTTAAAAACAAGATAACATTTAGATAAAATAATATATTTTAACAATCATCTATTTCTTCTAAAATAAAAAGAAACACAAATTCTGGAAAAGCCACTGGCTTTATTAGACTACAAATTATTTTTATAAAGTAAAATAAAAAATACTGTTCATAGCAAACTTTATAAAATAGAACTAAGGAACTTTTTAAATAAAAATAAACTAAAACCAAATTAGAAAAGAAGAATAAATAGTTTTTAAAACCATAAGGTAGATAAAGAAAGAAAGCGTACTTCTTGAAGAGGTGTCGGTCCAGCGCTCCGTCTGAGGTCGTCTTCAAGGTGACCTTCAGCATCTCCATGCACTCTTTGAGCCGAGGGTCTCCGGTCCGAAGCCCCGTGGATTTCAGAGCCTGAACAGAGAGACATGAGCGATCAGAGCAGCGAGGTGGACGGCCTCTCCATCTGCGTCCTCTGGAGACTCACGGTGGTGAACTTGTGAGCCGGGATCTTCTCCTGTCCCTCTGCGATGGTGTAGAACAGCAGATCCTCCAGGCTGGGCAGGATGCCTGCCTTCCTTCTCCTGCAGGAAACACAGACAGGCAGCAGCATGAGGGGGGTGGAGGCATGATGTTGCCACCGCAGGGCCCCCAAGGTCCGCTGGTGTCTGGGTGCTGCAGCACCAGCCAGAACAAGCTGCAGTGATGAAGACCTGGAGGAGTCTTCATCACACTGGGATGTTTCACCTGCTGCGTTTCCATTACAAATGTGAGCAAATCTCAGTCTATATTCTGTTAATGTTGAAAAAACATGATTTCATAGTTATGGTGTTTCCATTAAGTAATTAACATCACATGTGAATAAGCTTCTTGATGTTATAAGTCATTAAAAATCATGACAGACACGGATGTAAACTCCCACAATTTCACAATTCTGTAGTTAATGGAAACGCAGCTACAGTGGAGGATGCTACGCATTAGCAGCTAGCTGTTAGCGGCAGAAACTTCCAGCAGTTTTCTCCAGCTGCTGGCTGGTGTTCCCACGCCACACCAGACCCCCCAGGGAGGAACGTTACCATGGCGACAGCAAGACCTCTGCTATGATTCATTGCAAAGAGGATTTAGTCCAGCCTCACCGTGCCCTGCAAGGCATCATGGGAGCTATGACCTGCATGTTAGGGGAAGTAGACAGCTACGGCTTCAGCATCACGTTTCCAGTTTGTCTCAAGTCCAAACCCAAAGTGGGATTGATTCTACTGGGAAGAGTTAGTGGAAGGAAAACCACTCCTGATTTTCTGTCTACATTTATTTTCACCCCTAACTAGAGGATGAAAACCTGTCGTTTTTAGACACCTCCTGTAGTTCTGCAGAATATTTTATTTATAGCCAAAGGAATCTAATGTGTGACCTATATCCCACCTTTTCACAGCAATTCAGATTTATTCACCCCCACAATAAAATATGATCTGTGTCACTTCCATATCTGGAACTAAATCATTTCTGTTTTCAATCGTCAACATTCTGAACGGTCATTTCATTCAACTTTTACATCACTAATGTGAGACAAGCATCATAATTCTGCACCAGAAGAAGCCAGATGCAATAAATCAGGACGTAAACAAAGGCTTAATATTATAATTATGAAATTATTGATCATCAAGCTCTATATGAATCTAGCAGTCAGTCTCGCAACAAATCTGAAGAGGCCTCTGACTGAAGACCGTTTCATTTGCTTTAGCTGCTCTTCTTTAAATCTGGATGTAAATTTAGAATAGAAACAGATTAGGAGTCGTAGCTCAGGTATTACTCGAACTGTTTATTAAAAACAATTCATTGTTACCATGGTTACATATCATAGTTGTACAAAAGGGAAAAGTTAAGAGCAAAAATATTTTCAGCTACAGAGAATCCAAAAAACAAAACATAAGAATAATAGTTTCTTCTACAAAAAGAACTAATCAGAACTAACTATAGAATGGCCTAGTTAAAGCCCAGAGCTAAATACAACTGAGAATTTGTGGTTGATGTTAACAGATTCTGCCCGTCCAGTCTAACACCTGCAGAATCAGAGTCTGAATACAAATCCACGCCACACTTTTTAGATTTATTTCAGCAGGAGTCGTTTCCCCTCCAACAAAAAGTCTCATTTTTGATAAAAACAGGGACAATTTATGTTTGTTTGAAACAGAACATAAAGAAAACGTCTCAATTAGGTGATGAAACTGGAAGCCTGGAGATGCTGGCAGCCTGCTGGCTGACCTCTGACCTCATTAGTGAAGCCTACAGGTCAGAGTGTGTGAATGGGAGAGGGGTTGAAGCGGAGCCACTGGGGGAGGTGAGCTGTTTTCAAAATAAAAGCAGCTTTCAGGAGCAGAACGTCTATCTACTGCAGAACAGAACCACCACAGAGTGAGAGAGCAAAACTTAGAGGAAATAAAAGAGAAACATACTTACAAATGCAAAGCAAGCAGACCAACAACATGGAGAGAGAGATGTGCAGAGGAAGAAGAGTGAATTAGTGCGACACATTAACACGTCGTTCATCAGCAGAAACACAACATGGACGCCCAGCTGCTCTCCTTCCACAGATTACCACTGCAGATATCAGCCTGTTGGGGGCAGAGTGTTCGCCTTTCTTCCCCATTTTGAAGAGACACAGCTGGACTCCTTTCATACAGTTAAAGCCTGACGCTGTCAGACAACGACCTTCGTCCTCAGAGATAATCTCTAATCTGCAGCCTGGACGTTTCCCGCATGCAGGGGGAGCTGCTGTATCCAATCATGTAGATGGAAAAATGTGTGGAAGGAAAAAGTGCACAGGTAATAGTGATTAGATGCAGATATTCATAACTTTATTGATATATTTAGAAATCCTAATTGCACTTTCTGAACCATTCAAAAGGTTTGATGCAGTTTATTTTTATCTGTTTCAGTTTCTTCTTTATTTATTGTACATTGTCTGTAATACTGCTAATTACACTGACTGAGCAAATTAAAGTTGTTTTTACATGTTTGATGTTGACCAACTTTGTGAAGCCATTATATACAATATACAAGATTAAAAAGTCACACAACAAAATTTAAAACCTGTAATTAACATATTTAAGGTTAACATACATTCTAAAATTTAAATTAAGGCCTTAATCGTATACAGGTGCTTTTAGGACTATTTAAGTATGCTTGGATCTGAGATTTACAACACCTCAGAGATTCAAGAGTCCCAGACAGATTGAGTCTTGAATCAGAGACAACATCAACTATTCTACCAGAACCTGAACCAGAACCAGACAGCTGCTCAGTGCATTTCATTTGGAAATGGGTCTGGAGGAAGAGTGGAGCGGACCAGGATCTACCAGAACATGTTCGAGCATCTAAAGGAGCAGAACCACATACAGAACAGGCGGCAGAAGGAGCCTAAAACAAGCTAATATAAATATAACAACCAGTGTACAAATGAATCTAGATTATTTATAACTCTCTATTTGTGATTGCAGTATTGAAATGAATGAACGTGTCGGTGATATAACGAGTAGATGCAGCTGTAGTAACAGGGCTGCTGGTTGGACCCGGACAGTCACGCCTGACCTTCACCAGTCATTGAGCTGGTTGTTTGTGTTGTTATTGTTTGACCAGCAGCTCTCAGGTTGATGTCTAACCGAGTTTCCTCCGGGATGAAAATACAAAAGATGATGATGATGCACAAGCTGCTGGTCACGATTCATGGCTCGTTGCACCTCACATGCTCCCATTTTCGGACAAGTCTGTATATTTTTGCTTTAGGTTGTTTTTATCTTGCCTGATCAGAATCTTATCACATTTATCGATACTTTAAAATATATATTTTTTAAAAATTTAACTGAGGGGTTTAAGAGGTTCAGACGATAAACCGGATTACTCACTTATCTGCGGAGGTTTCAGTGCTGGCTTCGCTGTGGCCCTTCGCCGGGGTGCAGAAGCCCCTGAAGCCGGCCTTCCTGCCGGGTTGCGGGGCTCTCCAGCCGCTGAGCGGACAGGCGAAGCTGAGGGCAGCCGCGGCCGCGGGTGGAGCTTTCATAGCGGCTCTCACCGGCCACTTCAGTTGGCTCTGGAGCAACTCCTTCAGAGCTGTCGTCGAGCGAAAAGGCAACATTTTATGTTCGCCTTTAAAAAACGAACAAGTTTTCCGGATTGTATAGGGTCCAGAAGGGTGAACTAAGCCTGGAAAAGTGAGTTACTCCTTCTGGAAACAGTCTCCTTACTGTTCTCCTTGCGACTCTACGGCTCTGAATATCCACAACCTACCTTTCTCCCGGCGTGGCTATTCATTGGACAGTTCCGTCCCTTGGTTGCCTCTGGTTGGCTAAAACGTCTGTCAATCACCACAAAGACCCACCTACTGTTTGACCCGATGTTTTCATCAATAAATCTGTCCACGCAATATTTATTACACCTGTCTACATACATACATGCATAAATCTTTATATGCGTAACAGGTTCAACAAATAAAATAACACAAAAGATGAAAAGAATTCAGCTATATCCGGTTAATTAATGTTTTTATGACCACATGTTCTAATATTAAACCCCAATAAGCAAATTACTTTGTAATTTTTTGCTCAAAAACGGATAAGCAGAAATTTAAATTTGATTTACTTTTCACATTTAAAACAATAAACACAACAATAGCAGCAAACAGACGAAAATACAAGATTGCATTTAAAAAACCTGCTGAGAAATCAAGTCTTATACTTCAATTATCTTAATAAGACTTTTATCTTTAATTTTCTAATTGCTGAAAGAGGTCAAATTATCCTGCTCTGCCATCTTGTGGGCGTTTTTGTTTCTGCATCCAAATAGACCGTTTCTGGGATCAAAGAGACATTAGCGCCATCTCCTGGAGAGAGAAGAGAATTAACCACCTGATATTCATCTGCACTTTTCGACAGCAATAAAATCCAGTTGAAAGGAATTTAAATGTTTATTCTGACCTTTAATAACCCGTGTGGGTGATATTTGACACCCATAAACAAATGGCCTACTAAAGAGATTACTCACTGGAAACTATTTGCTGATCCCACTTTCTGCTCTCTCGCTCTCTTGGCTCCTGTCAGGCTTTATCTAAATGTCGACATACAACTCCACCCACCTGGACCTCCAAGGAGGATAAAACAAACCGATCAGAGCTGACTCCTCTGAACCTGGACATAAAATATTCATGAGTTTGACCTGAAAACAAAGGCAAATAAAGGGGACTTCCAGTAAAAAAAAATGCAGGAATCTGTATTTTTGATCACCACGCAGTCAAAAAATAAAAATTCCCTTTGATGTGGAGATGCAGAAGAAGACGTGACCTCAGTTTATGCGCATGCAGAATTTTTTTTTCTGTAACCCAACTGCTTATCTTTGAGCTTATCAGCATCTGTTTGACGCTAAAGTTTTAATCTGATTCAGGTTCTCCGTTTTGTCACATTACAACCACAAAAATTAAAGTATTCAAGTGTTTATGTCAGAAATTTCAGGCTTTTGGAGCTCAGAAAAGTTTTTCTAGAAAAAGATTATTCTCAATATTTCAGGTTTTTCATTGCTTTATTTTATTTTATTTTTCTGTTTTAGCAATTTTTTCGCCCTTTCAATCTTAGAAATCTCCTACTTTTGTCCAAAAATTTTTTTTTTTCAAATTTTTGACTTTTGGAGTTCACAAGATCTTAAGTTTTTCAAGAACACTTCAGAGGTGTTTATTTTCTTCACAAATTTCCCACTGTGTGAACTCAGAAATTTCTACGTTTATCTAGAAAATGTCTGAAAATGATTTCTGCATTTTTTTCTTGAAACTGACTTGTAGATCTTATAAATTTATGTTTATTCTAAAAAAAAAATCTGAGATTGATCTCCGAATGATAGTTTTTTCCCTCACAGATCTTCAACTTGGTGAGTTTACTTCCCCGTTTTTGTTTAGTTTTTTCTTGCAATTTCTTTTACCTTTTTACCTTAGAAACTTTCTTGTTCTAACATGAATCTTAAAATTTGAGTTTTTCAACTTTTTAAGCTCACAATTTTAGACGGTTAGAGTTTTTTTTTTCTTCGCAAATTTTCTACTTTGTGAGCTCACAAATTTCAAACTTTTTCTAGAAGATCTCTGAGGTGAAGTTAAGCTTTTTCGGCGGAAATTTACTCCGTGTTTTTTTTGTTTGTTTGTTTCTAGTTACAATCAACCTAAGTTGCTAGAAAATGTCCACACTTTTTGTTTGGTATTTAATAGTATAAAAAAGAACATTGGTGGCACTTTTTAATCTAACATTTGAATGTAGTGAGTTTTGAAGCCGCTGCAGCTCTGAGGCAATAAACAAAGGAAGCAGAGCGGGATCCCTGGCGGAGCCGCCCACCGCCGCTTCCTGCTACCTCCAAACCGGCTGATGGCTGCACATCCCTCCCACGCTGCTCAGCGGCTGGCTGGCTGGCTTCCGCCCACCACCGGTGGAGCCGCCGCCCACCTCCAACCGTTGCTATGGTTACACATCCCCATCATCATCATCATCATCTGTGACTTGTGCTGGAAGAGGAGGGAGGAAGGAGGAGGAGGAACGGCGCTCGGCGTGGGCGTTCATGAGCCGAGCTACTCTCCAGAGAAAATCTGTCTACGTATGTGTGTGTGCGTGTGTGTACGTGTATGTGTGTGGACGTGAGAAGGAGACCTGCGTCAGAGTGAGTCATGAGCCACTTTCACAATGTGTTGATGTGACGCTGATGCAAATCGGCCGCTCAGGGATTCATCTGCAGCCAAAGGAAGCGACCTGCAGCTCATCCTCACCTGCAGGATGAGTCCGAAAGGCCAAACATGGCGGCTATCTGGATGATAAATCACTGAACTTCTTCAGATTTATTTGATTTTTATAATCATTATTAACTTCAGTCCACATGAAGCTATACATACCCTTCATGAAGTTTTAGCCCCTTTAAAAATCTCCCTCTATTTTTCTAATCCAAAATAATCCCCTAAATCAAGGATTATTTTGGATTTTCTAGAATGGGGGACTTTTATTCTGATTCATTTTTACATTACAAAGAGCGGTTTTGTCAATGAGTCAATTTAAATGGTAAATCTAAACATTTTATAAACAAATTATTCCATTTGTGTAAACATCCTGTATGATGTTTTAAGGTTAAAAATGTGATCAGAATATTCTTTTCTGAATTTCTGAATGCCAGTTTAGCTATTATTCCCTTGCTTTAAAAACTCTTTCTTATTGATGCTGTGATATATATCTGTCAAATTTTGATCTTTTTTTCTCAGTTACAGACAAAAAGTGTCTTTTTTGGTGAAAAGTTGATATAAGGTAATTGAAAAGTTAGTTTTTTTGTTTTGTTTTTTTACCATTGAACAAAAAGAACACAAAATTTTAAATTTAGAATGTAAACCTAAAGAAAAGTCAAAATATGAGGGATGGAAAAAGCAGAGGGAAAACATAACAAAAATAAATAAATAAATACATTTACCCAATAATGAACAATCTGATCAATTTATACTGTTTACATCAATACAGCCAAAAAATAAAATATAAAACACAAGAACCAGAAGAAAATCAGAACCATAAAACACACCAAACCATAGAGTTCAAAAAATAAAGTTTAATGTTTATGTGCTGTATAACAAATAAAATATATTAGTGTTTAAAAAACAGGTGCATAACTGGGTGAAAGCCTAATCTATCACTTTAAAAGAAACAGTGATCAGTGAGACGACATGCGAGCGTTCTGCCATCGCTAACCTGCAGAAATACGGACAGACGAAAACGTTTCCCCGAAGTTCCCAACCTGGTGACAGACGCACAGTTACTGAGCACATGACAAAAACAACGCATTAGGATGCAAATAGACTTATTACTTACATAAATATTGCATTGATCTCTGAGAGAGACTAAACTATGTGCAGGGGGTCAAACAGATGTATTTACACAGAGGGAACACTGAGCCGTCATGTTTCTACGTCTAAACATCAACAACACGTTGGAAATCTGCACACATGGCCAGAAAACACTGTAAGAGCTAAGGCTAAAAGCAGGTTCTTATATACCAGACACCATTTTTTTCCTTAGTGACAATTAAGATTTCTTTTTCTGTTGTAGCTCTACATACATGAACACTGTATTGACACCAAAAATCTACAGCAAAGTTACACTGGACACAGAAAACCCTGGCTGACAGATTAGGCTATTTGTTATATTTACAAGCTGCTGCTTCAACAACAGCAATAAACTTTTTTATTTCTTTTTTTTTTTCTTTTTTAAATCTTGCAGCCGCTGCAACAAACCCCCCTCCCCCAAAACCTGCGAGCGTCGTTTCTTTTTCTGCATCCTCAAAAAACACGCAGGTGTTTAGTCCTGAAAGTTTCTCCTCTGACAGCAGTGTTTTTGCTAAATTACAACGTGAAACGTTCGCTGCTGCTGATCCACAACAGCTCCTGTACATCCTCTTCATAAATTACCTGCCATAAATACACACGAGGCAGCAGCGGTCAGTCCCGCCTCGTTTGAAGGAAACGTTAAAAAATGACAACCTGCTGCAGGGCTGCACCTTAACTCGGCCTCCTTACTTCATCCTCTGTCCCGCCACCCTCTACAGCAAACACCTGGATGGAAACTAAAGTCATTAAAATCCATTACGGATGTGTTCATGATTCAAACTGCAAAAACAAGATAAATATTACCCACTATTGTTCTAGTTTCTAGTGCAATTATCTTAGTACCAGGCATCATTTGTCACAATAAAGTCAAATGAATGAGGTTTAAAATCTCCCAGATTGTTAAATTAACTATTTACTCCACTTTGTTCAATGAGATAATCAATAAATATCAGTAAATTTGAAAATCTGAATAAATAGTTATTGTGTGCAGTTTAGTAGTACTTTATGTGACTATTGTCTTAAAGAAGTATATAACAAATGGCATGTTTATGAGGAGTATTCACAGCTATAAAGTTACAGAAAAAATAAATGGTTTAATTTAATTTACTTGATTAGGACAGAGCACATTAATTCTTATTGCAACTTTTATCGTTACCATGACAGCACAACAAAGTATCGAAATAAAACTGGAAGCCATATTTAGCACACTAGAAATAAGACAAAACTAACTTGGTTACAAGTAACTTTTCATCAAATTTTAGCAGATCGTTTCAAGTGAATAATTCCTTAATATTAATGAAAACATATTAGTTCCAATTGCAGATTATACCATTTTAAGCAAAAGATTTTTGCCAGTTTATCCAGTATTTTTCATCAATATTAAGGAGTTAATCACTTAAAACAAGCTGCTGTAAGTTAGTGTTGTCTTATTTCAAGTGCACCAAGATATTTGCACTAGAAAGTAAACCATAACTGCCTGGTAAAATTTTTGCAATTCACTCCCAAGACTGATGTTGTGACCTTTGCCCTGAATGAGCATTACAACATTGTGGATTTAGCAAGCAGATCATGTTTGCGACACGATTGTTTAAAAACAGAAATTGCTAAATGCATCAACACCAACCGATGCTTCAGCCTCCACAGCAGAAGTGGAGTTAAGATTCAGGCCCTGGCACAGAAAGCAGAGGTACCGAGTTTAACTCACATCAACATCCAGAGAAAACACAAAGAGCACCGAGGGGCTTCCTGACGTGCTCTCCAGGTGCTTTGGCAAATACTTTTAAAAACAAAGAGACAAATTAAAATAAATGCTATTCATGAGGCAACGTTGGTAGTTAAGGCTCTACTGTGGCTGTGCTTGCTTAGTATCTATAGATGGGTGATAACTGCATACTATCGAGTGAGTAGAATGAAGAGGGTGGGTAGATGGAGAGGCGGGAGGCACTATGTGGAGTCTTCTGGCTCTGATTTGATGACTTTCTTCTCGGCGTTGCCGGGTGCTCGCTGTGATGTCCCGTTTTCTGGAGACAAATGAAATGCGACATCATCAGCATACAGGTTTTTCAGAAAACGTTCTGATGAGTCCAAGTCTGGTTTCTGCTTGGAAATTCACCAGATATCAGCTTACTTCTGCACATACTACTGAACTGATTTAGTGTTTAACAGTGGAAAATATAACTCACTAATAAGAATCAGAGGCTCAGGAAAATGCTTAGTTGCTTGTTGCTATGGTGATTCCCACCTTTCCATCAAATTCAGACAAGAAGTTAACACTCAAACAAAAGTTCACGATGTGAAAACTATCAATGTTATCCAAAAAAACGGAATGTTGAGAATATATCTCAATTTGCATTAACATAGACAGTGGAAACCATTAATTAGCAGAGAAGCTAATATTAATGTTTTTCCTTATTTCCATTCTCTGTGTTTCAGCCAATCAGCACCAAGGAAAAGGAAACCCACTCCTGGATTGGCTGCTTTTCTAACATCTGTTAACAATGCATCAGCTAGCATTGCTACTTAGCTTCACAAAATATTTCTTTTTAAATATTTTAGATATGTTCTTCAAAGCAAATATTTGTAAATGGGTTAAATTTTCCACAGGTAATTTGTTGCCAAGTTCCACAGAAAATCAACAAATTTTCTGCGATTAAATTGAAGATGTTTTTCTCTGCTGACAGGTGGATTTTACCCAATAAATTTGGAGTCACAATTCCCAGAAGAATTAGCGAACAGGTCCGCTGTACAAAAAGTGAAAACGTCTAGACTAAAAATCTAGAGCGTGTTTCATCATGCTACTAAACTGCATAATCACTGATTAAATCTATAAATATCTAAAACTTAATTTATAATTCAGGTGAACTCTGAAAGGTGTGACTGAAATATGGAGCTACATCATGTGAAATATGCTATTAGGGTTTAGTTGTTTGACAATTTTCCAAACGTAGTTCATGTACATAGTTATTTTTCTAAGAAGTTGCATGATTTTATGTATATTTTTTAAAAGACAACAATAAGGCGGTTTAATTAAAGTGAATCTACTGTTACCAACCTGTTGCTGGTGTTTTGGCCTCATCTGTGTTGCTGCTGTTGTGGTTGTTGTTGTTGTTGTGGTTGTGGTTGTGATGGCGCTTCAGCTCATTGGCTAGCTGCTTGCCCAATGGGAGGTCTCCTTCATGCATGCTCTGACTGACCACTCGCAGGTTGATTGGTCGATCATCTGGAGGAAAATGACCAGGAACGAGAACAGACTCAGTGTTTCTATCTATAGACGGAGTCACAAAAAGTTCAGGAGAAAGAAAAACAGGAAGAAAAGTAGAGCAGAATAAGAGAGAGAGAGAGGGAGAGAGAGAGAGAGAGAGAGAGAGAGAGAGAGAGAGACGCCCCCCTCCAGGCTTCTGGCTAGAGGTAAACAGGCGTGGGCGCCATAATTACAGGTGCATTGTGGGATTTGTGGGAACAGCGTTATAATGAGCTGTCGGGAGTGGGTGAGAGAGGAAAAAGGATGAAAATGAGACGAGGCCTGAAGGAGAAGAAAGATCCTGAATAATGATGCGCCTCCTCTCCTCTTGTCTCCCTCCTCCTCTCCTCTGTTTGCAAACTCCAGGCAGAAAAACGGCTGACAGCCGAGTGTGGAAAATTTGCACCTTTCAGGCGTTTACTTCCAGTCAGAAGCTTCACGTCGACGTGAATTAGATTTAAATTCAGCTCAAAAAACAACAGAGTGAAAACAATGCGCTCTATCTGGGCACAGGGGGCAGCAGAGAGCCAGACGAAAGTGTCAGAAATGAGTGAAAAGTGCTGAAAAGGCCTACCCTGGCTGTCCCTGCTGAGGTCGGCAGCGCCGGCGGCTCCGTTGGTGTTCTGGGCGTCGTTGAGGTACTTGAGTGCAGCGGGCGGGATCCTCCAGTCCAGAGCCTGCAGCCGCTCCTGTACGGCGGCGTCCTGCAGGATCTCCATCTGCCTCGCCAGCAGGCGCTCCAGCTGCATCTGATGCACAGAAACCAAGCATCAGCTGGGAGCCCGGCGCTCTGATGGGCTTTTATATGCTAATTTATACTAATTCTGGTCTAAAATTGACCAATCAGGACCAAACGAGGCTCCTAAGGGGTTCTCATAAAAAGACAGGCAAAAGAATGAATCTGTCACTGTTTCTTTAAATCCCAGCTGGACGTCTTCTTCAACCATGAAATATCTTCTTATGAAAAAATGTATTTAAAAAAAATAAATAATTTTACTTTGTTTGCATCTTTAATGCAGGTTGGTGGCAGAGTCATGCTGTGCGACGCTTTCTGCAGCAGAGACGTTTTTATGGATTTTATTATTTTGTTGTTGGATTTTATGAGCAACAAAATTTAACAGACCTGCAGAAGAAACTTATTTACTTTTTAGAAAAATCTAAAAAGTGCGTAAACTGCCTCAGGCGTTATTTGAAGAAAATTTCTCCTTTCTTTCCATTTTTCCAATCTTTAGTCAGAGGCCATTTATATTTGCTGTAATACAGACTGCTACAGGAGATCGTTCCTGCTCACAGCCATCACCATCTACAATAATTCTGTGAAGGATTTTGAATTTCTCTTTGGCATCAATAAAGTATTTTTGAATTTAAATTTCAAAATGATTAACTTATTGTTGTTGGTCTGTCAGGTTAAAGCAGGTAAAATGAACTCAAGTTTTAGGTTAAAATGTAATAAAATGTTAATAATCTAATGGTTTTGTAACTGTAAAAACAGAAGGAACTACTTCCAGCAGTGAAATTAAACTGTCTCTCTAGTTTCTCTATTGGACGTGTTCCTGGACGTCGTCCTGGTTGGTCCTACCTGTAGGTTGCGTCCGACTGTTTCTTCTCCTTTGGACTTGGCACAGGCCAGCTGCTCCCTCAGCATCTCCTGCCTCATGTGGATGGCCTGCAGCGCCTCCTGGATGTCGAAGAAGTTCTCCTGCAGCACAGTTACGTCCCTTCAGCCAATACATTTAATCTCCTTTTCCTGTCTGTTTTTATTTCAAGTCTTCATCTGCAGAAATAAGGGCCTGTCTGTTTAAGAATAAGGTTTTAAGTGGGAATCCCCAGTTTTGTGTGAGCAGGTGTCGGCTCATCTGCGCCTCTGGATCCCTGCGGAGCCGCCACATGTTTTCCATCAGCGGCTCGCTCTCTGAGAGGAGCCATTCAGAACCGGCTCCGGGCCGAACGGCGCCGGGAGAGCAGCGCTCAGACCCGGCTTTGTACTCGGCTCCAGATCGATGCTCTCAGAGGAGCGCCAGATGCCAGACCCGAGTCCTCCGAAACTTCACTAACGTGGAGCTTCAGCTCCGTTACTTTGATGTTTCACTTCATGATTCCAGAGAAACCGGTTCAGTTTCAAACAGGAACATTTGCAGCACAAAGTGAGAGAAATTTAATTATGTCGACCTAAAATCTTTCTAAAATTTATTTCTTTACATTGTTGTTCATATTTCTAATTAAATGACGGCGTCTATGATCCACATTAATTACTTTGAGTTGGACGCTGAACTCACCTCGGTTTTGATCCTTTTAGGTGACGGTTCGTCTCTGTCTCCACACCGAGATCTGCAGAAGAACATAACGAAAAACAAAAAACATGGCTGTTACCGTTCTGGACCTACGGTTCTGGTTCTGTTTATTTCTTAGAGGAAGGATGGGAAGCCTGTGTTTGACCCATTTTTCTTTTGGATGCAAGTTTGTGATGCATTTGTATCCTTAAGAAAAATATATAAAACTTCACATATATCACAAATGAGATGCTAGCACACATAAAAAAAGGGGAAAATATTTTCAACTTTTGATCATTTTCAAAAGTTGAAATATTGACTTTACGAGCTCTGAAAAGTTCAAAGTTTTTTCTAGAAAATTTCTCAGGTTCTTGTGTACAACTTTCCAACTTTTGGATGTCAGAAATTTTCATATATTTTTCTAGAAATTTTCAGAAGTTCTCAATTCTTTCCTCACAAATTTCTTACTTTTTTAGCACAGAAATTTCCAAGTTTGTCCCAAAAATCTATGCGATTCTTTTTTTTTCTAGCAAATTTTCTACTTTTGAAGCTCAGATATTTCCACAATTTTTCTTGAAAATGTGTTTTCTCTTGCAAATTTTCTGAAATTAACCTAAACATTTCCAAGTTTATTCTAGAAAATATAAGCAATTAATCTCAGAATTTCATAGTTTTTCTGGCAAATGTTCCTTTTTTGAAGCTCAGACATTTCAGAATTCAAAATATTCTGAGATTAATCTAGAAACTTGTGAGTCACAAATGTTGAACTTCTGGAGAGGTTAATATTTTAATTTTTGAGTTTTTTGGTGGAAGTGTACTCCTCCTAACTCAGCTGTGCTGCATTGACTTGTTTTCAGCCGTGGTTTTCATGTCTTACTTGCTGGTGCGGTAGGTGTATTTGTAGGTGACCTCTCTGGAGATCTGCCGGGCCAATCCGAACAGCTCATCGCGGCGTGTCAGCAGCGCCGTGTCCCTCATGCAGAGCTGAGCCGCCGCCTCGTTCACCGTCAGCTGCACAGGAGACAAACCAGTCAGGTTACACAGACGAAGCGCCCCCTGCTGGTCCGCAGGTCGCCGGTTCGGTGAAGCACCTCGTGCAGCGTCAGGTGTTTGCCGTCCCTCCGTTTGGAGTCGAAGCGCCCGTAGATGGCGCTGTACTTCCGGATCTCCTCCTCCCTCCGCGGGTCGTCGTCGCTCATCTCAAAAATGTGTCCGATCATCTTGGCCAGCTTCTTGTTGTTCTTCAGCTGCTCTTTGACGTCCGCCGGGTCCGTCTTAGGAAGTCCGGGTGCCATCCTGTCCACGCACTCCAGGACCGACTGCACCGCCGCCGCGTCCAGGGCCTCCATGGCGTCTCTGGGGGACGACGGCGAGCCCAGATCCGACGGAGACAGGCTGTGCTCGCTGTCGTTGCTGTGGCCCGACCAGAACCGCGCCTCGCTGCTCCCCTGCAGGGGCGACCCGGTGGAAACCTTCTCCCTCGCCACGTCCAGCTTCCCCGGGTCGGAGCAGGCGGCGGCGATGGCTTTGGGAATCTTCACGCTGGCGGTGTTGGAGCGGTCCTGGGCGCTGAGCAGCGTGGGGGAACCCTCGGGCAGCTTGTAGACGGGGATGCTGCAGACGGGCAGCGAGGTGAGCGGCTGGTTGAAGATGGCCGGGTTGGTGACCCAGTCCCGCAGCGCCTTCTGCAGGCGCCGCACATGCAGCGGCTTGCTGGCCATCCCCACCAGAGCCATGATCTCTAGGAACTCCTCCTCACCGGCCTCACACAGCTGCTGCACATCATCGCCGCCCTGCTGGATGAAAGCCTCGTAGTAATAGAGGAGGTTAGCGCGCTGCAGGATCCTGTAGAGCTGCAGCTCACCCAGGGTCCTCGGCAACACGGCCGCCATGCCTGAAACACAGAGGGACGCAGAGTCAGCTGATGTAAACACCTGAAATAAACTGAAAAGAAAAAACCTTTGAAAAAAGTAGAAACATTTACCACAACTTCATTCAGCTAGCTGGGTAACAGCTTTTAGCAGCACAAGCTAAGAGCAGTGTTTTCATTTGTGGTTTTGATGCTCAAAACAAAACTTGTTGATGTCACAACCAAGCAAATTTTCTGTCTGCGCTCCAACATTAGAGGACAAACTTTGCAGAACTCCATAAAAGAGAAATAAACCTCAACTACATCTGGTTAGCAGGCTAACTGCTTCTAGCAGTTTAAGACAACAGCAACGTGTTCTTGCGTGTTTTGTTGTTCAAACACTGAAGCAACATGGTCACTAAATGAGAAGGCTCAGAACTATGACATTGAAAGACTCAACAAGATTAAAATCTTCAAAAGTTTAATTTATTTTACTGAATGTTGAGGTTGGGATTGGTTGTAAACCTCTGACCTCTTTACTTCTGTCTATTTTTTGTTTTTATGACTCTAGACAACAGACATATAAAAGCCAAAGTCCTGCTCAAAGGCTTTCCCAGCCATCTGTCAGTACGGTCCTATTTGGACATTAAAGTGAAGAAAATGTGTAAAAATATATTTTCCTGATGTCATGTAGCCATTATTTACAGGATGTTTCTACAAACAAGCAATTTAGGAAACCGAAGGGAAAACTCTGGTGCTTTTTTTAATCACCTTATTAAAGCTTATAGCTCATCATTTATGATGCTACCTGTAAGGCTGAGCTGCAGCCCAGCAGAGGGGAAGGGGGCGGAGCTTCAGATCAGAATATTCATCTTTTTTCTCAAAAACGTAAAGAAATTTCCAAAAGGCTGGATGCCAGAAAAGTTATTTACAGATTGGAAGGACTGAATGCACCTGCTGAGCATCAAGTGTTGAGGAAAAATCTGATAAAATTTGCTATTGTTGCAGGACTAGCTAGCATTTGTTTATGATAGAGTTATTTTTTAGTGCTAACCTTTGTGCTAAACTGAAGAAACACACATTTAGTGTCCCTAAATCAGAAATATCCACCATTTTCCACCCAGAAAGTGTCTCTACATCCAACATGTTGGCATTTATCCTCAGAAATGTTGCCATTAATCTAAACTTTTCACAAAAACCGTGAAGTCACGATGGGCTCCTGCCACTTTAAGCCGATGCAGGGAGAACAGGCTTGGCTTTGAGTCTTCCTGGGTGCATGTGAGGCCCTGCGGAGGCTGGGCTGACTGAGGAGTGGCAGCCAGCCGGCCCGGCTTGCAGGGAGGACCACATGCCTCTCTCCACCCCTGCAGGATGTGTAGGTGGTGGGCCTGCCTCGCCCAGAATAGGCCCGGGGAGCCAGGCAGGCGTCGACTCACAAAATGACACAGACAGAAGCTGCCTGAGACAAAACCAAACATAAATAAATATCTGTTGGATTGTTTCCTCAAAAACGTTTTGTTTTTATCACACAAATCCCTCTAATTAGCCTGATTTACACTGGGCATCATGTAAACCTATTGCAACATGAAGGTTTAATCAGAGGTAAACACTAATCTCTACATTTATTAGTTTGCAGTGACTCAGAAGTGAGTTTCCCTGTAAGTCTCTGCAGCTTGGACCTGTATGGACGTCAGCCAGCAGAACAAAGGCGTGAGGAAGAAACGTGAAGTCAGAGCGAGTTCCTTATCTCCAGCACGAACTGAAAAGCTTCTGGAAAACCTAAAGCAAACAGACGTGTGCAAACTGATGTAACGGAGGATCTGAGTCGCTTTTGTTCAAACGGACTCAAAAGGTTCACGGAAGGGATGTGCCGATCAGGTTTTTTTCTGCCGATCCCGATACCGATCACCCCTGAGGGCCGTTCGCCGATTCCGATCCCCGATACCGATCACATAATTGTTATTTATTTATTTTTTTATCATAAACACTACTGTTACATTATGTGGAAAAAGGAACCATGAATTCACCTTAATTTAGACAAAAACTTG